>JAGFPH010000834.1:65102-81677 GCA_018207615.1 Philaenus spumarius
GTTCGAACCAAAAAGTAAATTTAGTTAAAAATGTCAGTTAGGTGGTATTGTTCGCTAATCGATGATATTTATTTGTTTTGAAGTAATGATTTATTTGTAATTACTAAAAGACAATGTTTATTCTGTAATTAATGACTGCTTAAGCTGTGAATTGATTCTTTTCTGTGAATAGGTAGGTTGATTAACTAAAGACAGTCTACATTGGATCTCTAAATATACAAGATTAGATTAAAACTACAAGCGATTCACACATTTTTAATGGAGAAAAATTTTTATATTTGAAAATACAGTACTCAATTTCAGTAACTCAATTTTGAAACAGTATATAAGAGGTGCTTATTTTAAACGGTATTTTAGATATGCAGTAGCAAGTAATTTTAACAAGTTTCTCCTATTACAACAAGAATAAATTATCTATTGTAGTGGGGATGAACATTAAGCCGGCCTACACAATCAGTATTATTGAAAATCCAGCTACAATACTCCTTTTAACCAGTTTTAAACTCGACCTCCTTACAAGATCAATATTATTGACAATGCTCCTGTCAATAAATTTGCTCAGTACCTTTCTTACTACCTACAGAGCAGGGTGAATTTGTTTTGTGTTATTCGGTTATTTCTATATGCTGTCCTTCCAAAAGATGGAAAACCGTACAAAAGCTTGCTCAGCTATTTATTATTTTGGCACTTAGAACTAGTCGTAGAGGAAAATGCAAAATACAGAAATCCGGTTTTCCATCAATATTCACTGTAAAAACAGTTTTTCACATTACACAGTCAATTCTGGTAACAATATGATCGCTTTACAATAAAATCATCAAATTTGCTAAAATCTTTTAAATATTTTTTGTATGTTTTAGAGATCCAAGTGGTAGCCATTTTAAGTTGGTCACCCTCTACAGACTTGTAAATAATAATTATTAGTTATATTGAAAAAAAGTTGTATGTTAGAAATGAATGGATTGTTATTTTGGAGTACATCACTTACTTCTTTTAAAACTATGTAATAATTGCAGTTTATGATACAAAATTCAGTTTACTTACTATCTCAACTTCAAGTTCATTTTGCTGTATTATGAGATCACACAGATGTTTTCGTAGCCCCTCATTAGAGCTCTGTGAACCTAATATTAACTTTATCGAACTGCAAATATTTAAAAATGGCCAGTTTCTGGGCTTTCCCTATTCTGCTCGGACATTCCATTGACCTCGTTCAAAATTATTTTTAAAATTCTTAAAAATGAATGAAAGTGGTGAGGTTAGCAAAACACTACAAACGACGTTCCAAACGTCATAACTTACTATTTAAGTGCAATTTGCCATATTGTATATTCTTTTTAAAAGGGGAAAGAAGATAGAAAGTCTAGGCACTGATTGTTGGACGTGTTGGGACAGGTGTGGTTCTAGAGCAAACACCGAGACTGAACAGTGGGATGGTTTTTTAGCTCCCAACCTTTAAGAGTGTAGAAAGACAAATATTAATTTTTAAATTTGATTTTCAAAAGTATTTTATTTTTTAGCCAACTTATTGTTTAGTTACTAGGCTAGCTTCAAGCAGGGTGTTTGAAGTACAAATTGCTTGAAGCTACCTGTGACTAGACTGCACTGTGCTCTTAACCTATTAGTTCCAACTCAATGTACTTCTTTCGTGCACTTTACTATAGAGCATTCATTTAATTTATAGAGTAAGCAAATATTCCTAAAAATGTTACTTGTTTAAATAGTTAAATTTTATATGAAGATTGAATCTGATATTTCTGTTTTCAATATTCTTTAGTGTTACGTTGTATAAATAATTATTTATTATAAGCTATTATTATTTTGCTTGGATTTTGTTTATTAATTACATTGTTCTGGCTTTCGCAACTTTGAGATTGCAAGTACTTTGAATCTCTTCAGCACATATAAAACTCCTTGCATTTATCCCAACCGTAGTATGACAGTAGTAGACTATAGTGAAATTGAATTGTTCTGCAATCATTCTGACAGTTAATGCTGGTCATACTGCCCAGGTATCTGATTCGCTCAACATTGTCTCATCACATTTTTACGTTAAAGTCTTCCAGAGCGTGATCATCCCATCAAGCAAGCGACTCCCATCCATCTGAAAATGCTTTACACTACTGAAAAATTTGTGCTCATGACAGAGTTTCATTTTGATGCACCCTTTTAGTTTCAGAAAAGTTTCAGTAACACAAAACTTGCTTGCACAACGTTGCTCATAATTAGTATCACTAGTTTTTGTAATGCATATCAAAAACTCATTTAAAGAAGAGTTTGTTTACATCTCAAGTGGTAAGAATGGATTAAAAATACGAATACCTAATATAAATCAGCTGTTCACCTAACCATATGTTTACTTGTAACTTTACAGTGTTGCCACTTCAATGCCAAAAAAATTTGTCTCTACTTTATTTACAGACCTCATATATTTAATTTATTGTAAAATTGTACGCATATCTTCTTTGTTTGATTTGTTGCCACCAAAATGTGTATTTTGTTGAATTTTTTTATGGCGTGTGTAATTAATTTGAATTGCTCTTTACATCTTACCAGATTCACTCCAACACACAGATCTCATGAGAGATTATTAGCGAATTTCCATAGGAAAAATGAGCTATTGCAGTGGCCCTTATGGTAAGACAAAAGGTAGCAAATGAGCACCGATCATGGTCCCCAGAACACGTTTTGGGGTGTCATTAAAAATCATATATATGTGTTCACACTCTAGCGGCCGCATTTTAAGTCCGATTTGGTCCAAATTTGGTACACATGTTGTTTGTCTACGTCGCTCGGACGAGTTCGTTAGCCAAAAAATCCAGCAACCGGAAGTAACTATTTTTTTAGATTTTTACTACGAGAATGATTTTTTTTAAAACTTTTTTCTAAAAATAAAAATGTAGCATGTTATTCTGCACATGTTGTTTTTTTACGCGACCTTATAGCTCGCTTGGTTCCCCCAAAATCGATCAAAACGTAAAATACCATAAAAGTACCCGGTTCGAAGCCAAGTGCAAACTCGAGAAGCCACTAGGCGCAAACAAATTGTACTAATATATTGCTTACACACAGACAGCTGTTCAACGCCTTCGTGAGTAGACCTATTTCCCAAATTGTTGGCTGAAACCCTAAAACATAGGCATATAAACTTAATTTTGGAAATTTGCTCAACTCACGTCAGCGGTTCAGCTGCGTGGTCGAATTATTTTTCTCTTTAATTTAAGTAGGTTATTATGCTAGTGTAAAAGGTTTGGAGAAAATTTGATTTGATTTGAACTGTAAAGAATCATTTGCCAAGAAGGTCTAATACAAAATAAAATTTTTTATTTGTTTTTAAACATCTACATAAATTATTTGTTATTTAATTAAATTTTTTATTTATTTTTGCCCCCACCATTTTGAAATGGTTTGAGACATATATGACCAAAGTAGGTGCGAAATAGGTGAGACCAGTATTTAAATTAATTCATTTATTTGCTTTACCTACCACTCGGTTGGCCTCTTAAACACTGCATGCAACAATGAAAAAGTTACATTTTTACCAACCATTACTGAACTTATTGTTTGGTTAAAAGACATACACGAAAAATCAAAAAATTCACTTAATACGATAAAGGTTGGTGAGCGTTCTCTTGACGTAGTATTTTTTATTAAGATAATATTAACTCAAATGTATGTAGTTTAAAGAGAAAGTTACGAAAGGCGGAAGAATGTAAAAAGTATACAAAATTAATTATTTGTCTATAACAAAATGTTTATTTAAGGCTACACTTTAAGTGTTTAACTGGCATGATTCAATGTCATTAAAGCAAGAAGGAAGTAGCTGCTTGTACTTGAGACACACTGTTGTGTATATACTATACCGTAATAATAATCATGTCAAGATTATTTGCACAATATATGTGCTTTGTCACTTGTAATGACTTTACTTCTTATTTTCATGTTTATTACATTCCAGGAAATTGCTATTTTTATATTTAATCTGTAATTTTTCTGTGAGAGAAGAAGATTTCTGCAGAAAGAGCTCCGATCAAAATCCACACTGATATCGTTTGGGCTTACCAAGTTATCCCGTGGTTACACCAAAATATTCTCGCTTTCTATTGAGCAGAAAGTTGTCTATTGAAGAAAAGAAACTTTTCATAGATTTTATATTAGAAACTTTTGGAGATGGTAATTTTGGTTGTTTAAAAGTTGAATCGTCATGTTCCCTAAAGGGTGTCCCAAAAGTCTCCCCACATAAAGAATAAGTTAAACAAAGAGAGAGCTGAAGCTCATGCACTTATCAATCCGTTTGCACCGGTTTTTTCGAACATCTTTTAAAGTACCTGGCATTATCACAAGAGGATGCAGGCACTGATTATGAGTCAAAAGAGTGCTGATTATCTCTAGATTTTTAAATGTCTCCAAAGAAAAAAGTTAAGTGGTGTTCAGAAAACCTAGGCCATTCTACAGGCTCTCTATTCCAATCCAGTGGTCGGGAACTGTGTGTTTAACTGCTCACGCACATTTAAAGAATAATGTTTAGGAGCCTTGTCCTTTTTAACTCTGGGAATGAATACCAGAAGAAATTACCGTACTCTCCAATATACCAAAGTATTGCCATTCATGTTGTCAATAATGAATACGGAACCAATCAGTCTGCCTCTACAACACCATCACCTTTTCAGTTCCTTGCATTTTGGAATCTATGTACCCAAGTGGTTTGTTGTACTCCATTATCGCATATTCAGTTCACCATTGTCATAAAAATTTGCCACATCCGAGAACTAAATATTGCAACCAAAGGCAAACTAATGTTCATGTCATTGAATCCATCCTCACAACTAAGTCTAAAGGTCAAAATCGTTCTCACTAAGTTCCTGAACCAACTGTGCATTGAATGGATTTGTTTTCTTCAGTGAATGTTTTCTTTCTTTATATGCAGAACTTTATTAGTTCTGTTCCAACACTACCTGTAATTTTAAATTTGACAACCTGAGTTATGTAGCACCCCGTCAGACAAATTGGATGTTTGTCACCGCTTAGCACTACTGGTCTCGAGACAATAGCCCTTTCTTTTACCGGTGTGCGTGTGATGCATCTTAAATATCTGTATCGGGAAGTCTTTTGTAATTGGAGAGCTTTACAATTAAATGTGAAATGCCCAAGTAAACATAAACCAACGATCTAACTATAAAATAAGAATAAATGGTGACCACTGCGAGTTAAAACAACAAATATAATTCAGCATATTTTACCGCGAATAGTATCCAAACTCCTGTGGCGTGCTACTAGTGTACAGATGATTGATTTTAACCATTTTATCTGGGAAATATTGCACAAACACCTCTGCAGATGATTGGTTATAAGAAATATTTGTACCAGTAGAAAGTGAGTAATTTGTTTCTAAACAACTAACCACGCCCTCTAACGCCTCTCCCATCTCAATAAGGAGTGCTACTCTCACCCATCCCTTTCCTTATTCCGCTCAGACATTCCAGTGTCCTCGTATCAAAACTATTTCTTGTAAAGTGTTCATTAAAGTGGTGAGGCTAGCTAAACACAACAAATAACGTTTCAGAACGCCTCTACTTCTTTTGTAATATTTGTACATGATGTTCTATTTAAGTGCAATTTGCCATAGTATGTACTCCTTAAAAGTTTAAGCAAAATAAAACTTTATTTTCAAGACAAAACGCAAGGCCCAATAAAGAATAACAGTTATTTAAAATTATTAGTCATAACATCCGATTGAAACTCAGCTGACTAGAGAATCAAATATAGTAATTCAATTCTAAATGTATGGAAACTGTTGGGACACCCTGAGTCTATTGCCACAACCAATATTTCCTCGATGCCAGGCCAAAACTTGCGCTAAAAAGGAATCAACACTTCTTAACACAGTCACATTACTAATGATTTAGTCAGGAGAAGTGTTCACTGGTTTTCATAAAGAAACAAATAACTGAACACATGTCTTCTGCCTGAAATTTTTGTGGAAATATGTGAATAGGTATCACATGTCCGTGTGGCTCACACTTTCTAAACACAATAACTTCAGAACAATTTATGAAAATCTTAGGACTACTTTTGTTGTCATCATGAAAATAATAGAATTTTCAAAACTTTATATGAACTTTATTTGATCCTATATTACTCCAGACGAGTACCGCGATGATATTGGTGGATACTTTTAACGCTGTAACCATGAAATAAATGTACATGAGTACAAAAAATCCTTCCGGTAGGTTGTCTGCAAAGAAATGCTAATATGAAAGAACTACTAACATTTTCTAATATAATATAATAAGTTGTAAAGTACCTTAAATATCATGCTTGTTGCTTGTTTCAGAGCTTTTAACCAAAGATAAAAGTATATTTAATCTACCGTTATTCTTAGTTGTTACTATAATATTTATTGTTTTAATTAATTGTATGTGAGTGTGAATGTACTTAAATAAAATTACATAAATAACCTCTGGACTTCTTTTTTTGTGTTCAACAGATTTAATATAATTTGTTTTCACACCTTTCTCTTTCATTGCTACTTTGGAATACAATCTTAGGCCGTGTTCTCATTTAGATATAAAAACATATGTACTTTACTTAGTCTAAATGTTCCAGTGGTGGAGCTTGAATTTTGTGACACTTGTACAGATGAAAATGAATATCATCCTCATTTTTACAAAATTGGTTGAATTTTAGATTGTAGGAAGATTTAAGTCATGATGAATAATTATTATCTCTAACATCTTGGCCAATACAGTCTAGTCATCTAAATTTGTACATCGCTTGTCCTGTATACTGTATATACATTACAATTGGTTATCTAGAGATATTACAATTATTGTTGTTAATGTGCAAGCTTGTGTGGAGTACTGTAATTTGTGTTTATGTTGAACTTTTTGTTTGAGTGTTTTCAACACCTAACGATGGACAATTAATGTCCGAAACACGTGTCATGCATAGAATTTAAGTTGAAGAATATTTAAAAGATTTTTTTTGGAACAAGTAGAAATAAATAAATGAGCTTCGGGATATCTTTATATGACAAAGGGAGATGAATTTTGGTGTATCCGACCATTTCACCCCTTACCCCAAAATGGGGGGTTGAGAGGGTAATTCAAACATTTTAAATACAAACCCCCATCAAGTGATACCTCATTTTAAAGGGCTTGATAAATGAAGAAGAATGGCACAAATCTCTATATTAACCCTATTGAAAATGGCGGCCAGTTAAAGTTGAAAACATCTTATTAACACAGATTTTTAGTTAGGTACGTTACAATACCTTTCATTGGTAATAAAGCTAAAGATTTACCTTAATTCTAAATTTAGATTAAATGCTCAAAATCACTGGATGCTATTATCACTGGATTGTTATCAGTAGTTGTGCTTTCAACGTAGAAGACAATACTTTAGAAACTGCAAGTTTATTCGTTCATTTTAAGCTTATGCCAAATTGTGTAAATATTTGTTTAATAGTAGATTTTGAATTACCCTCTGATTTTATTAAATAACGTGCAAAGAACCATTATTCCTTTCCACTGGAACATAAGTCTTTGTAACGAAATTAAAATTGTGTAAACATAGGACATTTCAAATTTGACTGGCCGCCATTTTCGATAGGGTTAAGATAGAGACCACTAATTGGAGCCATTATTCTTCATTTACCAAGCCCTTTAAAATGAGGTATCACTTGATGGGGGTTTGTATTTAAGATTTTTGAATTACCCTCTTAACCCCCCATTTTTGGGTAAGGGGTGAAATGGTCGGTTACACCGAAATTCATCTCCCTTTGTCATATAGAGAAACCACGAAGCTCATTTATTTATTTGTTCCAAAGTTAAAGGGGGGGGGGACTTTTTGGACACCCAGTCTATACACTGGTATGGGTGCCAGTATATTACTGGGAAAATAAAGGCCCAGAAAAGGGGTTTTAACAAATTTGTACAATATTGGTGAAAATAGTTACCTTTCACAGATTTGTTGTGCACACTGCTCTTTTCTTCGGCGATTGCACCATCGCTCATATCTTGTTCTACCCTTAATCCAGTTATTCAATGTACAAATGTATAAGTAATAGTGGTGCGATGTTAGACAGCTTAAATTCAGTACACATTTATTTAAAAAATTTTTTAAATGTTTGATTTAAAAAAAATTAAAACATAACCTTTTAAAAGTCAAAATACGATCTGTTTTGGCGAAATTAGAAGAAGAAAAATTCATTGAAAAGGCTAATAGAAAAGTAAGAAATAAATACTCAATTTTTGTGTTTACTTAATTCCTTTTATTTCATTTTTATTTGTTTGTTAATAAATAAACTCTTTTCAATCAAAAGAGCATTATAAAATAACACAATCCTATTATGACCTATATGAGTTGTTTAAATGTTTCTTATTCTCATTCATTTCCAACTATAAATAAAACTACACATAACGTAATCAATATAAAACTACATATAATATAAATAAATACAAAATTTGGTTTTAACTTGTTACGCATATTTTACATCATATGTTAAAATATATACAGATTGTTTTTTAAATTTAGATTTTTTGTTCTTATAAATGTAACAAATCCAGGATGGTTTACTGGCTATGTAAGATAATAACAGTTTTTTTCTGTCAGGAATTTGGAAAAAACTATACATGTTTTCATAATCCATGCAGGTAAATTGTTTATTACATGAAAGTAAGGGAGTACTTACAATAGGGGCATTTTCATTTGACAGTCAGTAAAAGATAGAATAGTTGGTGCTATTTGATCTAATCGCAAAAAAAAACTAAATGTCAGTTAATAAGGTATTTGAAAACTCTTTACCAATACTTTTAGATATTGTTTTTTTGTCAAAGAAAATTCATATCATTATTAAACCGAATCACACGCTTTGCAAAGTAAGACTCTGCAAAATTGAGTCATTTTGTTTTTGTGCGGTTGGCAATAGTTTTGTAGTGTGAATCATTCTGCGTCAGTGTTAGCAAGCGTTTGGGAGTATTAGTATCGAACGAAAATTTTTTATATTAGTGTCAATGACTCGCTTTGTTTTCTTCAGAGTGACGCTATTGCGGAGTTTGGCTAGGTTAGAGTTTGTTCAAGAAATTGGTTGGATAATTCTATTGCTTTACTCATATAAAAACTTATATAAGCATAAAATATACATACAACATAGAAAAATACACAGAAAACTAAAAAATCTATGATGTGAATTGAGAATCCACACGCGAGTGATGATGTTACAAGCGCACACGCGTGTTGCTGAGGGTTAAATCCAACAGTCCCTAGTTTGTTAAACAGACACCATTTTGTTTCTTCACTCGTCAATTTTGGTTTTGAAAACAGTTTGTTTAAAAGTATTTAATGTATTTGAAATTTTGCATAGAGATTCATAATAATCAATGTTTTTCTAACTATCCAAATCAAAATTGCAGGCTTTTAAATTGTTGAATATCTCAAATACAATTAATGAACTTTACAAAAAATTAAAAGAATCAAAGTTGTCTTTTTTAGTGACAAAAAAAATGAGGTTTGTATTTTAGAAAATGAATACAATCAATTGTAATTTTTACCTTTGTAATTACGGTAATAAATATTGGTAGGTATTACCGTAGTAGGATTTTATTGGTGTATAACTTGTCTGTTTTAAAATTTTGAAAACAATTATTATAAACTTTTATAATTCATAAAAGTAATTTAGTTGGAATACTGTTGGTTAAAAATTGGATGCTGGTGGAGGGCGGGTAACTAGGTGTAACATGGTTGCAATTTTGCCTGAGCCCATAGACGAAAAATATGTTAATCTGGGCCAGTTCATCTATTTTGATTTTGTATACCTATCATAAAAGTCAGAGCAATTATATTGTTAATCATAATAAACTTAGTTTTTTATTTATTGTAGTCCCAACTAATTAAATTGAGTTAAACTCATTGAACATTTCAACTAAAATATACAATAAAAGCATATTTCCAACAAAGGAAAGGTTTAAGGAAAAACATGCACACACAATATTTAGCTGCCTTGTAAATGTCATCACTGGTGAAACCATGGCTGGCAAGACATAACAACCTTTTGCACTCGGTTGAGATATTTTCATTCATTTCTTTGAGCTCAGAATGCAACACATAGTGGCAATCGCCATTTATCTCAATAAGGTTGGTAATTATGGTGCCATTTTTATTTGTAAAGGTCTTGTGTCCTACATGTAGTGGCTTCTCTCCACTGTCCTGCCCGTAGTGTCCTTGTGTTTCGGTTTATACTTCTGCCTTATATATATATATTTATTTACTCTTTAAATTAATTGGTGATAAGTTTAGTGCTTCAATAGTTCGGGAAAATGTTGAACTATCTGAAGGCAATAACATATCCGCCATTTTAAATGCTTTTCAAGTTAATATAGCGTTTATTCATAGAATGTGTAGACGGTCAAACTGTGCTGTACAACTTTATATCATTTTGTTTTAAAAATTGCTTATGTTTTCACGTAAATTAAACTATTGATAATGTACATTTTTCTAATGTTATAATATTTATGTTGATGAAAAATGGTTTTGTATTAATAAATTGCCTAAAAATACTCAGTTTTTGTAAACATATTTACAATAACATAACCTTTTCTAAATGCAGTAAAATAGTTATTAAAATATAAGGCTGTTATTTTCTATCAATAAACATATACACGATTAAAAACAAATGAACAAATTTGCAAAAACACATTGAGTTCACTGTTAAAAATGGCAGCATAAGATCTTAGTTTTGGAGTAAAAAGGAAAACCAAGCTCCAATTAATTCTGAGCGCTACACGTAAACAAGGTCACTGATAATGCCGATCTGAAGTGGGAAAACAGAAGGGCCACTATGCATGACCACCAGAGCTTCAGACATGGCGTTGTTGCAATTTATCCAAGTTGTCGGTCGTGTCATGGATGGGCCACACGGAGTGGCCTTCCGAGAGCAAAGCATTAAATTTGTAGAATTTACTAAATATTGTGTGTGCGTTCTTTTTTCTTAAAATGTAGTTTGACTAAGTACATTTGGTCAATAGTGTAAATCGTATTAAAGGATTTTTTTTCTTATTTATTTTTGTTATATGTAAGAACGGCTTTTAAATTTCTATTGTTAAGAGAATTTTTTGTAACTCTTCCGAGAAACTTGCTTTTCTAAGAGGTGCTACACAGTCAGCTGAAGTATGAAATTTATTAGAAGGGCTAGGTAGCAGTGTACTTAATGTTATTACATAAGAAAATTATTAATGGGTTGTAACGGTGCTTATTGTTCGAAGCCAGCCATTGAAGTCAGCCTCTATACTCTCAGCCCTTCATTAGTCCAATGGACTCAAACCGAAGATGTTAAACAAATTGAGAAAAAGTCAAGCATTATTTAACTGAATCATTTAGCTATTAAAGACTATTTTACCTTGCCAAAATATTCTCTACGGAAGCAGATGTAAAAGACATGTCCCGGAATGACTTTCAGTTTGGATAGTGGCTGTCACATTTAGAATTAGATATAAAAATCCCTCACCCTATCAGAATTCCTGTTGCACTTATTCACACCATAGATTATGTCCATTAAAAACCATCTTTGTACGGAAAATATGACTATTGCCAAAGAAACTAAAAATGTATTATAAAGCTATTCATTTCCCAATATCTTCTCTCAATACTTTTAAACTGTAACATTGTATATTGATGGGCAATTATTTAACGACATGCAACTATTTCGTCTAAGAGATGAGTAAAAGTACGGCATGAACAGTAAAATGGAATAAAAATGTTCGCTCGACATTTAGAGAGTAAACAAAATATTATATTAACATTATATCAGTCAAAAGTCTTACAGATAACACTAAATGTTAGGTAATTGTACACTTTACAATCGTTCTTATATTTACAATTTTAGTCAAGTCATTTTAAGGCAAAAGTTTATATATTTTATGTCCTGCACATAACAAACAATAAAAGTACACTGCCAAATAACTAGAAATTAAACAATTTCTTTAAAATGTGATAGTTTTGCTGTTACATTTGACTATATATTTTTTACTATGAAAAACAGAAACATAGCTTTCCTATTATTCATACAGCGAAACATTATTTCCCAATATTAGCCAAGAAAGTATTTGGACATAAACGTGTACATTCTCTTTCAATTTAGCAGTTTTAATTTAGCCTCAAATGACTGGACAGTAATATTACTCACAAGTTCGTAATGTGCGTCGAGCTTTGGCCTGTACAAGTTTAAATGTCAAAAATAAAAACTGGGTAACTTATGGGTGGATTTGTGGAACACATTCCAGCAGAAGGAAGAGCAAATCACCTGGTGATGATCATAGGAGAGGGCTTTGGGAAGTGAGGGAGACCTGGTTGGAAGGATAGACGATTGCGGCCAATCATAGACAAGCAAGTGAGAGTGTAGTTAAATACTGTGTTTGGGAATAGGCCTATGGTTATTGGTTAACATTTTAAACTGTGTATTATAGTAATATTACTTTTTGCAATCCTTTGATGATATTTATATGAGAGATTCATATTTTATTAGCCTACATAAAATGGGATTGAACAACTAATGTAAGAATGAAAGCCAATGTAAACAATCAAGTTTCATAACTTCAAAATTCAATATTACGTTTCCTTAAAATTTATGTTAGAAGGATTCATAATGAATTTGCATAGTTATGTATTTGTTATAAAATATGTGGCTAAATTATAGTATACACCCTCTAAACCTAAACAAAAGAAAACCTAATCTGACTTACAGTCTTCGTATGTTTGTAAGATGGAACCCCTATTTAAATTTTCTAAAAAACATAATTTTATCATTATTTCCCCAAAGTATATTTTGTTTGTAATCCTATTGGTTTATGTTTCTAAATTAATTAGTACCGTAATGAAATGTATAGCAATGACCGAAAAATATTTTTTATTGCAGACAAAAACAAAATGGTGGCAGGAATTTACTATAAATGACCCTACGCCAATAGAAATGCAAGAATAAAAAAAATTAATAGCCTGAAGTTCTAACTTAAAGTCTTAAGTCACAGTTTGTTTACCTGTATTCAATCAACATTTAACAGTAGAATGTAAAACAAGTTCGTCGTTTACAAAAATATCAGCCGAGGGTTGTATAGTAAATTTACGCCAGAATAAATTTTGCATGGTGGCGGAGAATAGTGAAAGGAGAGTAAGTATTCCCAAACAGTATTTTACTACAGTTCCAGACACTTGAGCGTATTTGCTACATTTATGAACCACAAAGGAGTATAATGATAATGTAAGTCGTTGATTTAAAAACTTAACTCTTGTTCAGAACATGGTTAGTGATAAACAATATTAATTTAAGTACAGAAACCAAGAGGAACACTCTGGAAAGTCAAAGAAATTGAGGTTGATAAAAGTAGAGTAAAAACCTAGTAGTTGTAAAATTAAATTTAATGGTCTGAAAACACCCAAATTGATTCTTTACAAATCTATTTAAATTGAAAGCTGTTTTCAATTTTTTGCAAATATCCATTTTCTACCCACCAACTGATAAATACTCTGCCCAAGCAGTGTTTTGGCCTAAGTGAACCTCATAATGAAAAGTAACTATACTTCCGGTACCTAATCAAATTATCTTAATTTATTTTAAAACAGCATTTTTATATCAGAAGACTCCTCTGTGTTACATTATGGTACTGAAGAAAATGCAAAATGATTTTTAACGCGACATGACTGTTTATAAGCCAAATTATGGTTGAGATTTTAAGCATGTACCATGGGGAAATACTTGTGATGTACTCTTAAAAAATGTCTGAGATTGAAAGGGTTTTAAACTCATTTTGCAGGAAATCCTAAAAAAAATATAATATAAAGATTTTGTTCTACTATAAAAGCTGGTACCACTAACCTCAATAATCTAAAGTGAACTTGTGAGCAATCTCAGCAACAAAACATCTCAATCGTTTGACAAATTGCTAAAAGTTATTTACAGTTTACATTGCAATGGTATAAACTATTGTATCACATAATAAGAAACCATCTCTAAATTACCTAACATACTTTAGTCCCAGAACTAGGCCATTATTGGACGAAAACTAGGAGAGTTTAATTTCTGAGATAGCATTTCATTAAAGTATGAAATAACAGTAATATCAGAGGGTAACTAAAAACCTAAATTTATATTAAATAGATGCACTCTATGACTATTTTAAATTTCGGTATGTTAATGGTACAAAATTTGGAAGAGTTGACAGTAAACTGTTTTGAACATATAAACAAAAATAATAAAAAAATAATTTACATGCTGTATCAAAACTGCACAAAATTTACTTTTTTCCAAGAACTAGTTTCCAGGGACATACAGTGTTATCAATAATCATGTATTTTAAGCATAATATTTGTCTCGAATCTTATAGAGTTCTCACTAACTGACTGCCTTGTCATAAGAAGGCGGTGGCACTTCTTCTTGATTTATCTGTTGTGGAAGTAAAATGGCGATATGATATGGCGGAGGGGGCGGTTCGATATGAGGAGGAAGCGGTTGTGTGGGTTCTTCTAGTGTCGACGTATGGATGACTTGTAATGAAGGAATGGGAGGAGGATGAGGCGGCACTTGAGCTGAAGCCGTGACTGCTGCTGAGAGTAGATCTCGTGTAGCTTTGGACCTGCAGAGCGACACTGTGCAAGCTGCCAGAAGAAAGACAACCATCAATGTTGAGAATACTAACACTTCCAATCCGTTACCCTGGAAAAATATAAACAAATGTGTAGAAGAGTTACATTGTTTGATTTATGCCAGCCAAATTGTACAACATTTTAAAGCCTGATGGAAATACTAAAAGGCACATTTTCTGAAATATTCTAGATTTATAAAATAATGTTACATACAAATTTAAATCAAATACACTAAAACACTTGGAAATAATTTATTTTACAATCAACTGTTTATTTTTTAAACAGTCTCCATTTCCCATTCGTTTTACAAAATATTAATTTGTTCTATCTCTTCCATATTTCCTCAACAAATTTTGCTATTTTACATCCTTGACCTCGCACTGGGCTTACAGACTAACTATTAAAAGTAGTTTCATGATTTTTTGTATCTAGGTCACTTCGTTTAGTGAAATAAGATACAGGAAATTTCTAAAGTATTTGACCTGTTATTTAATCCGTTGTATGACTTCGTTACATGTTTATGAGCTGTTTCGAGATCGTAATCTCATCTTCAAGTAATTTATCCCTTTTTGTGGCCGTCATATACACATTAAACACAAAAAGTACATGACACGTAACATTTAGCGCTAGACGATTGTAGTTGGTGACACGGTTTCGTCGTCTGTGATAACTACCTAATTTTTACTGTAAATATTGACCGGTTTTATCTTGTTAATCAAGGGCTGTATCATGCATGCCATTGGACTGAAACAATAGCAGATCAATTAATTTAATGTTGGAGTTGTTTTTGAATTCTTTGTATATTTCAAATTCTTCAATAGCGTTCATTAATCTCCGCTTTATGTAAAAATGAAGATATGTTGAATGTGAATTGAAATTTGTATAGGTATGGTTATGGTCTGTAAATGCTGTGAGTAATTTTGCTTCACCATATGATTGTTATTGTGCAACAAGTGTTCTTTAAACGTTCTGCCTGTCTGTCCGACATAAAAGTGGCCACAATCGTTATAGTTTATTCCATATTATTCCATAAACCGCCTGATTTTCTATCCGATGTTAAATTATGTTTTGAAAATGTATTTTTTTTAACATTACAGGAACAATGTTAGAATATTTTAATTTATTAATTTCCTTGTTCTTATGTAGGATGGAGTTATGTTAGTTTTTTTGTCTTTATAATAAATTGTTTATCATGGAACCATGATAGCCGATTGTTTGTGCTATATATATATATATATTTTTTTTTATAGCTTTTAGTTCACCATGGAAAGGTCAAATATTTGTAGTAATTTCCTATATGTTTTTCATTTTTGAAAGGAGTTGCGGTCCAGATTTCAAACAAACAATAATTACAACATACCTACATTTTTACAAACAAGGGTTATTTTTGAGCTAAGAAGTTAAAGATAACTTGTTTTAAACTAGTAAAGATAGGGTCAAATTAAAACAAAATTTATTCTTTAAATACCTATTAATCTATTTTTCTACATAATTTCCTTGTTTGTTTAAACACTTATTTTTTGGGGAAGCTGGCTAAAAAACAGGTTAAAACCATTAGCCCACTCTGCTACCTTTGGTACCTCGTAGGTTTGAACCTGGCTATCGATTTACCTGCATTATATGTTGCCCCCCCCCCTTTTCATTAGTCTAACTGGCATGAAGTCAAGCAACAAAATGAATTAATAAAAATAAACACTTATCTCAGTGTTCTGTTAGTTTCTGTATGCCGAAATCATAGAAATCAACCGCCAGGGAAATCAACCAGAATTCAACACTGTTTTCACTTCTTTGTCTGTCACCACAGAGAAACTCTTTCAGGTAGTAGAAGGTGGTAAAGATTTTGTGAAACGTTTGGACTGTACCTATGTAGGGTAGTCCATTTGCTCCCACGGGTCATTCCATATCAAATCACTCAATGAAAAATATGTTACAAACTTTCAT
>JAGFPH010000834.1:89131-105269 GCA_018207615.1 Philaenus spumarius
AGGAACAGTAACTGATCAACTTTAATCAAGCAAAATAAATGTAGTGCTTTTCATACTTTTTCAGTAATAAAAATTTACTTATTTATTACTTGTCCCGTCATAACATTGCATTATTTCAACATTTTCCTGTGTGTCCGATACCACACTCCACTTTTAAAAAATAGCAGTTTTTAAACTTTTTTTATTTCCTATATGACAACATGTAAAAGCAAACATTACTATACAAGAATTTTGTTATGTATATAGTATTTATTGAGGTTTATTTCAACGACTTTTAAAATTAATTTCAGGTGAATACTTTTTTTTATTTAAAAAAAAGCTAAGGTGTCCGATACCGGACGACCTTCCCCTATATTAATTATATAGTGAGCTACTAGGGGCTCACATTTGCTGGCTGGCGCCATCGAGGAGGTCACGTGACTGCTAGCGGATGGTAGCTAGCGTTAAAAAGTTAAACATGTTTGACTTCTGTTTTTGGCTAGTAAATACTAGCCGCTGGCATTATCCTGCTGCTAGTGCTGGGTCAGACTACGCTGGTTGCTGGTAATATCACCAGAGGCTAGTTACTAGCGGCTGGTAACTAGCCTAGTCTGACCGCGGCTTTAGGCATGCAGACAGTTTTCTCAATGTTTGGAGAAGTGATTTGGTCTTTAAGATTCGGTAAAACAGACTAAGCCTAAGTACCCCTAAGGCCTTTTGGTTCTATTTCCAAAGTATGCAGAGTTTTTATCGTCAGTGCAACCCCGCAATGTGTAGTAAAATAAAACAGTCACTAAACAAAGTGATGTACTTTAAATTGGCCACTAAACATTTGACAATTGAGCCTTTTCTTTTGTTATAATTTCATGAGCTCAATAATTTGATATACCAACATTTCAATTGATTAATTTTGAGTTAAAAATGACTACAGTTTACTTGCAACCTTTCTAAATAATATGTAGGTACAGTTTAGAACTTAGTTTTAACACAGGAACCTATTGTTTTGTTTATCTACTTCTAGTGTTTCAGTAGTTAAACAATATCTACACTAAGTCAGGCGCAGTTCAAGGGAGGGGATCATAGGCGTCATGATTTTTTTAATCACATAAGAAACGTTTGTAAAGTTGTTCATGTTTTACAATTTGTTAAACAGTTATTAGTAATGCAGCACTCCCTTAATATTTGATCACTTTTGCCTATTGACATGATGACAGTGAATCCGCGGAATTATGCGATTGCAAAGTAATGTTGATACTGCTGTATTTATAGAATAATCTTTGTCCATATAAAACTTGTAGATTCTGTGTTGGAAACATTGGAGAACTTGGACTTTGACATGTATCCCACCATCAACAAACTTTTGCGGATTCTTGCTGCACTTCCAGTCAGTGCAGGGACTGCAGTTTAGTGTAACCTGAAGACTTCGCTTCAGGCTAATATAAGTGAAGAAAGACTGACTTGTCCCAGTGAGAAATTCCACTAGACCCAGAAACCATTATTCTTAGTCAAAGAGAGGCCAATAATTTGTTATTGTAAATGTTTATCCTTAACGAGTTTAACTTTCTCCTCTTGCTTATGTTTACTTTATTAAATACTGGTAAGTACATACACTTACATGTTTTAATTTATGTCACTTACATTAAATTATAGTTCATACATCTCTTTTTAAGCATATATTCTGTTTAGAAATACAGTATTATTGAGTAAAGAAATTGTAGTAATTTAAATAGGCTTTTCTATAACATTACCAGCAAAATGTGAGTATTAGTCATGTGTTTCTGATGAAGCTGGACTTTGACAAAAGAAAGTGGGTTCAACCATTTTTCTAGGTTGGTACTAAATTACTAATATTTTTAAAAACATTCCGCTTTGGTTTAAAAAAATGTTTTTAGTGTTTTTTACATTAAATCTTAGTTTATATTTGTATATATTAGTTGTATTGGTGATGTAACTAAAATAGATTTAAACTGTGTCATCCTGACCTATTACATATTAAAGTCATGGTAATACTGCATGTCGATGAGTGAATGTACCTCCAATCTCGCCCACCCTACCCCCTCTCCCGGAGTCCTCAAAACCCCTTCCCAGGCTTCATCAAAAAAACGCACAGGCGTTTTCCCTTGGAACATCCCATACCAAAGATTATAGTCTGTAGTTATGACCCCCATAAAATGTTAGCCTGTATCCGCTACTGCACTAAGTATGGATAAAAGTTTTAATTGTGGTGTAAACTAAGCTGATGATATCAATTTACCTCTTCCAAGTTTGTCATTCTTTTTAAGGATTATGACGCTATTTACAAATTAAAGGATTAGAAAGACACACAAATACTGAGACAAATGAATTTTGTTTTATGATTAGTTTGTTCTTATATTTACCAACCTGTATGCAGGAGGCGCCAAACGTGGAATTGGTCTGATTAGTCGACATGCGGTTGTTTGGTAACGGTGAACTGGAGTCACCATCGGCTTGGCTCCACGCCACCGCCTCCCGCCCCCGCCTGCAACTCATGTAAAACCCAACCTCAATCACACCTGCTAATGTTACACAACAAAGTATAAATTAAATATAATACTTATTTTTTAACTTAAGTAGACTCTGAAACCATTCGGTATATTATTTCTGTTCAGCACAACAGCCTGTTTTAGAAAATTCTGTATATTTTTATGGTACCGCATTTTTTTTTTTCAAAGGATATATTATAAATGATAGGTCAACATATTTCCCCCGCATTGCAGAAAATTTGAAATATAATCTGGTCATGATGCCAAGACATGAAGAAATACATTGCAAATGACAACATATTTTACCTGTGTCAGACATTAAAGAAGTTTTATCCTTGGGATTACAATAGCCTTCTAAACGAGTAGATTGATAATGTTCACAGTTAATTTAAATTTCAATTAAATGTTGGCAACGACTTAAACACTTTTTCTTTGTAAGCATAGTTGGTTAATTTCTTTATTACTGTTCTAAATTGTCTTAATGTTTTTGTTTTTTTGCACTGATCAAAACAAAATACATACGCAAAAACAAATTTTGAATAGACTGAAAAATTCGTCTATCTCGGTAATAAAGATAGGGTAACATAGGTGTAAAGGACAATAGATTCCTTGCTGGAGTAAAATAAAGAATAGTGTTTAAAACACAAATACAAGATAAGAAAACATTTCAAATCAACACAGCAATGTTGAGTTCAAAAACTTGTTAAATGACTAAATAAATAATTGTATATTAGATTTAGATAACTGGATAGATTTTGAAGTAAGTACCTAAAGTAGTCATTACCATGGGTGCTACTTCCAAAAAATTTCTACCCAGTTTTTCGTTTCATGGTCCCTACATCCTAAGTCGATACTCCAATCAAAGTTTGTTTATATTATAATATTTATCTGAAATATTTTTACGGACACGAAAACTGCTGTAATTTAGCACAAATTACGTCCAGCCTGGTACATAAAATACGGAAATGAGAAATCTTGGGTCGAGTTTGTTGATGGGCAAAATCAGTACAAAAGTGTAGAAATGGGGAGGGTTTTTTATAAAAAATTAAAATCACTAAAACTACCTTAGTATGAAAAATATATCATCAGTTAAAAGTAATTATACCTTCTAAGAGTAGTACTACAAAATTTGTTACAAAGGTTTTCTTTAAAGCACCAACCATTAGCTCAATGGCACAAGAAAAACAATAACTTGTTACTTAAACAATAAACTTGGAGTTACTTATGAAGAACAAGAAAAATCATAATTAGTAGGCAAAGTATCAAATCCATTAGAAGTTATTGTAAACTTTCTAAACATTATTTAAAACTTTTGTTTGAAACATTTTTTTACATAACCGAACCCTTACTGCAAGGGATAATGAAAATAAGCTTTAATCCGTACGCATAATATCGAGACCGTTAAAAAATTACCAATTTCTTTTGACTGAAACTTTTTGATAGCTGTAATCCTTAGTACATTAGGTGGGAAAAATATGGGTTGAAAATAAAAAATATGTAACTCCAGTAGGAGGCACAGTACTAAATCTGTTCAATGTTATTGTAAACCTTCTAAATACTATATAAAACTTTTTCTGAAACAATGTTTTACACGATGTTAGGAAATGCGTTAGGGTTTATGCGTGAGAACTTAAGAGCTGATATTCAGAGTGGTCTGTCTTTTAGTCAACTATCAGTAAAGGTGTGTCAATAGTGATGAGATAGTTCATAGAGTAAATTGTAAATGATTCTGCGCGAGTAAAGTTTTATTACCACATGGTGTACTGATTATTCATTGCAACACAGCCCAACCAACCTAAATTTGATTCCTAAAAAATAGTAATTAATCATTCATTGTAGTACAACCAACCTTTATTTGAACCCTAACAATGAACAACCCTTTCTGCAAGGGGCGACCAAAGTGAGCTGCATACTTTTTTTGGTGACTGCAACCCATAACACAAGGGGTGAACAAATTTGTGTAATGCTTAGCTAATGGAAGTAAAAGGAAACTTGGAAATATAATTGTGCATTTAAGCCGAGCCAGAAGGGTATTGAGACGTATTTAAAAGGTCTTTTTTGGAATGGTGAAAGGCCAGCTGAAAATATGAGAGTATAGTAACACTTTGGACATCACAGGATGAGAGAAAATTAACTTTCAAAAGTATTGACTGAACTTTTTTCAAAATTTCAATGCAGGCAAGGAAAAATGGAGGGATATAATTATGTTTAAGAGTGAGTAGTCTGTTGTTTTCAATTCAGTCAAATTGGATTGAATGAAATATTATGCTCCTGGACATTAGAAATAGAATTAAGGAGGTATATTTAATTAGTAGGCTGCTTGGCCATAAGACCATAAAACACACGATAGAAAATGTCTATGAAGGAAATGTGTTTTACGAAAAAAAAACTGCGTACATCTTGCCAAGCCCTATGACTGTGAATGGGACGATAGTGATTCCCCAGGGCCAGTATTTTTCACGAGGTTCAGATATTTCCAAAAATCATATAAAACAGAGTTAAGTCCAAAAATTTTTTCGTAATTCACACCAATCTTTTCTGGTTTTAGATCGTAAAACTGAAGAATAACTTTCTAAGTGATAAAAGCTCTAGTTTTTAGAAACTTATTAATTTTCTAAGGCTATGAATAAATATCAATAAAATTAAATATGTGGTTTCATTAAAGTAACGTGTGAGATATAGCTAATAATTTTACATTGATTATTCGAACGGACAATATTAAAATCAAATTAGCTTCGACTAAGAAAAGCAAAATTCTAAATTAGTGTACAAGGCTACAAAAAAACTATGCATGCAAAGATGTGTGCCAACAATATAACAAGTTTTCAATTAATAGACATCAGAATATTCTTTATTCGTAATAGAATGGCTTAAGAGATTTTTGGGTTTAATATTTGTTTTTTATGGCAATACTCATGAATTTCCTATATTGTTTTAAAACAAAATTACAAATGAAAGAGTATACACTATTTTATTTACAATATTTAATCTGTGAAATAAGAAAACATTGCCTTCCATTAACTAAGTCGCCTCTATTAAAAATTTAAACATATAGACCTATTATATTGTTAGTAATATCAAACATGAATGTAATAATCAAATAAAATAAGGGGTAAAAAAGACCTGGCCCATATTAGCCCACTATTCCGGGCCCCAATTTTATCTTTCACACTTTGAATGTTATGATTTAGTGTGATTAACTAGACCTCTTGGCTGTTGACAAAAAAGACATAAATTCTAGATTTTTTGAAGAGGCAAATATTGGGACACAATGTATTTAGAGAAAAGTCTACAAAACTGACATACTGACCTAGTCCTAACAAATGGATGAAGAAAATAAATTCTAAATTAACAGAATCTTTTACAATATAGAAAGTACTATAATAGCTTAGTTTCCTACGTATTGATCTTGAAAAGTTCCCACTTATTGTAGATCTTTGTAATAAATTATGAACTATAATTTTACAACAATAACTTGAAACCCAAGCGAGACCGACTTCCTTAAAACAACTGGATATTGTTTAACAATAAAACAAAAGGTTACATGGCTAGGCAACTGAATACAATGGAGGGACGTTGAAGATACTTTCAAAGCTCTTTCAAGAGAAGGGTGGATTTTCGATCCAAACAAATTCAAAGAGTTTAAATATGCATTCACTCAAGTGAAGGAAGCTTCTACATGACATCGACAGAACAGAAATGTTATTGTGTTCAAATAAAGGTTGTATTGTGATGTAACAATGGTTTTTAACAAACAAAACAAAATGTTTAGCCGCTTAACCATTACTGAAGGGTTCGTTGTAAAAATGAAAGTGGAATAAACTAGAGTTCGATAAAATTACAGAAAGAACACAAGTTAAATTCTTTATTTTAAGTTACCATATTGGACAAATGGTTTTAGATAGAAGCTGCAACTGATTTACTTAAATGGAAAGTCGATTTCTTCAATTAGGAAAGAACACATAAGGGTTCAAAGTTTTGCTTCTCTAAATTAATCAATTACAGATATATATATAGATCAAGTTACAAGGTCTGTAAATGAAGTAATAAGACTGGTTCATAAAAGCTTTTTATTTACAATCCAATTATTATACATGAACTCTATCACCTTCGAAATAGTTCCCTTGGGAACTGTTTTCCCACTCATCATAGCAGCTTTGGAACTCAGAAACCGGAATATCCTTCATCTGGTCGGTTATATTTAAAAATCGTTTTCTACTGTTTCAAAATGGTGTTCTTTGAGATGACTTTTTAAATTTGGAAACAGGAAAATTCGTAAGGACCTTATGTCAGATAATAAACTGGTTGAGGAACTATACAGATGTTTTTCTTTGCCAAAATTTCATTAATTGAGAGTGTAGTGTGACAAGGTGCATTTTCATTTTGCAGCATCAGTTGTCTTTGATGACTAGTCTCATACGGGCAATTCTTTTCCGCAGTCTTTCAAGGATTTCTCGGTAAACATATTGATTTACAGTCGATCCTGTAGGCAAAACTCATTGTGAACAATGCCATTACTATTGAAGAAACAAATTAGCATGGTTTTGATTTGATAATTTTTGCTTTTTTGGGACGTGGTAAGTTTGAAGTGTGCCACTCTTGCTCTGGCATTTTGTTTCTGAGTCCTGGGTCGTACTCAAATATACAAGATTCATCACCAGTAATAACATTCAATTCGCCCTAGAAGATTGCGGCACACTTCCACCTTGAGTTTCGGTTCAACAATAAGGTTTCTTGCGACCAATTTTACACAAACTTTTTTGTACAATTCGTTTGTTAAAATTTGATGGTTTGTGGTATTGTGTGGTATGGTTTAAATTCAATTCTTCTGCAATCATTCTGACAGTTGATCGCCGGTCATAGCAACAGGTCTCTGATTCTTTCGACATTGTCGTCACATTTGACATTAACGGTCTTCCTGAGGGTAGATCATCTGCAAACCGATTCCCGGCCATCTAAAAATGCTTTAAACCACCTGAAAAACTGTGCTCGTGACAGAGTGTTATTTTTATACACCCTTTCAATTTTGAAAACGTTTCATTAGCATTCTCACTTAGTTTAACACGAAACTTGATTGCACAAAGTAGCTCATAATTAGTATTTGTCTCATTACTTTATTTACAGACTTCGTATGCCTGGTCTAGGCGATGATAACTGCTCAGGTTTTTCGCCTTAAAAATAATCTTATTCCTGGTTTTAAAGTTCTTTGAAAATCTAACATTTTAAAAATAAATATGTTTTGTTATAGCTCACTATTTTGAAATTGTCGGTCGATGTATTTGGAAAAAAAATTTTTCAATCAAATGTTTAGCTTCACAATACTTTTTTATCCTCTGAAAGCCAACTATACCTCTTTTTCATAAGAATTTTGAACTCACATATTTCAATCATGCTGATCTCATGTACAATTATTCTGAAATATATACGTACAATTACCAATAAGTGCTTGGAAAGGTTAATACATAAGTAAAATAAGTGTTAAAAAGTACTTTCAGAAATAGTAGTGAGATGAATGTATTTATCATCAGAACTTATCTCAAGCTGTCCTAGTTTTTAAGTAGTCTTAACATTAAATGTAACTTGATTCAAGTTTTCAATATTAGGAATATTTCTCTCTAACCTAATGTTTTAATAATGCCGGGAGGTCATACATTTCCAAAATCTACTAAAAATGAGCGGTCTTAAATTCCACGCCAATTTTTGAAGTGAAAACTTCTTTAGGTACGTTGGACCCTTTTTGGATGATTAAAATTTTATGAATTCGTGTCACCGACATGCTAATGTTAACAGTATATCTGTAGCTATAAGTATGACATGTTGCACTTGGCCAGCAGTGAAAGTATATATTATACTGCATATAATACTGGCGCTCGTGCTGCAACATATACGGATATATACACAAATAGCCTACATTGTATATACCGGACTGTATGATATGAGCATTGGGCGGTTTTAGATGGGTAAAATCTTATGAGTTCGCATCACCAACATGCTGTAATAGCAGTATATCTGCAGATATAAGTAAGACATGTTGCGCTCAGTCCTCGTGGAAGGTTGTACATTGTATTATAATATCATATCAATATAATGTTTGTTTGACTATTTTGACTATAATTTTTATTACTGCATAATTATGTATATAGGTAAGTAAAGTTAAATTGACTATGTGGAAAATGTTATGTGTGTATACTGTGCATTATTAGCGAATTTCCATAGGAAAAATGAGCTATTGCAGTGGCCCTTATGGTGAGACCCAAGGTCGGGAGTAGCAAATGAGCACCGATCATGGTCCCCAGAACACGTTTTGGGGTGTCATTAAAATTCATATATATAAGTTACGTTAAGGAATATTGTATAGCTTGTAATAAATATTAATGATGTTAGCATAAGTTTAGCAAAGTAAGCATAAGTAACTTGGAGAGGAGCTGAACCTTTGTAAGGCAGTCGTAGTTAGAAGCTCACTCCGTACACACCTAAATGTATATTAGATTGTACGTAAATTTTGTTATAAATAGTTTAACTGTATATTAAATGGTTTATAATAAAATAAAAGGTTTTTATTAATAGTTAAACGAATATTAATTGTTTTTTTAAAAACCTAAACGTTCGGAAACGAAACGTAACTGGCGCAGTCGGTAGGACCACAACAATTCGGGAATTAGAAAACAACTCTAATTTCTCAGTTTCAACTGTTAACCGAAGAAGCGGACGTCTTGAATTTCAGTGCACATGAGTATTCGAGATACTGCAAACACACAGCGGAACTTCTAGTTCGAGCGGATATCGTACCAGCAAGTTCAAGAAGAGGGCATCTCGCCATCACACCAACGGAGGGCATCTCGCCATCACACCAACGGAGGGCATCTCGCCACCAAACAACGGAAGAAGAAAAAGCAACACAACACTCCACGAAAAAGTGAAAAGTGAAAGTGATCACAGTTTTCCCAAAGAATGAGCATATATTTGTGGATTCTGTAAGTAAAATCAATTATTAAGTAACTATAAATATTAGACATTAATATTTAATTAATCAAAAACAAATAATCTTTTAATTAATTATTCAAATACTATTTAACAATGGCAACCCCAACACTTAAGAAAGAATATTTAGATATGATCCCCGAGTATAGCGGAGATGCTGCTATGCTTAGTCGATTTGTTTCTATATGCGATAAAGTAGTTGCAAAGTTTTATGTATCCGAAAATCCAGAAGATTTTCAGAATGAATATTTGTTTTCTTCAATATTAGCAAAGCTAAAAGGACAAGCTTTAGATGTAGTTGTAAGTTCAAATACTTATTCATGGGTAGATGTTAGGAAAACATTATTGACAAGTTACCTTGATAAAAGAGATTGCTTTACATTAAATTTGGAAATGTCAGAATTAAAACAAGACTATAACGAATCCCCATTCAAATTCTATGAACGTATTCAAAAATTATTAAATTTACAAATTGCATTTTTTATGAATAAGGAGCCTTCAGCTGTAGATGTTTTATGCACATATGTACAGAAGTTAGCACTAAGAGTTTTACTAAGAGGTTTACAAGAACCGTTAGGATCTCTTATGCGTACTAAAAATCCAACTAACTTAGAGGAAGCATTAAATATGTTGACAAATGATTTTCAGTTTAAAAATAATAAGTTATATCAAAATAACAGACCTATGTTAAGCAAACCTAATCAAATACAAAAGCCTATCCAACAAAAGACTTACCAACCTAAACAACCACCTTACCAAAACACCCAAAATCCATATTTAAATAAACCTTACCAACAACTTCAACCAAAACCACAGTTTTACGCGAATCAACAGCAAAAACCTAATACGAATTACCAACAAAATCAAAGACAATACAAGCCTACACCAATGAGTATTTCGACAAGACAGACGGATAATACTGTTAGGAACACTAGAATGTACCAATTAACAGGGAAATCGACAGAAAACACGTCAGAAGATTGTTTTCAAAATTTTGACCAAAGTGACGAAAATTTCGTAGAAGATCTTGAAACTAACGAACCTTTACAGGAACAATTTAACACGTTAAGTTTAGATGACGGAGACAATGTAATTGAGGAAGAAGATTATTTTTTAGGAGCTACCAGCCTAGGAATAAATTCAAA
Source organism: Philaenus spumarius (assembly GCA_018207615.1). Classification (NCBI taxonomy): domain Eukaryota; kingdom Metazoa; phylum Arthropoda; class Insecta; order Hemiptera; family Aphrophoridae; genus Philaenus; species Philaenus spumarius. The sequence goes on from JAGFPH010000834.1 coordinate 99,741, forward strand.
ATAATGAACATTCATAATGAAAATAATGAATTACCATATATTTTTGACCCCAAAACTAATTTTAAAATATTAATTGATACAGGAAGTACAAAATCATTTATAAAGAAAAACTTAGCTTTTGAAATGTATAAAAACACATTGAAACAAGAACCATTTGAAGTATCAACGGCACATGGTGTCTCAAGAGAAAAATATAGCTGTAAATTACCTTTACTAGGAAAGAAAGAAACGAAATTCTATCTATTTAATTTCCATAAAGATTTTGACTTATTATTAGGATTAGACAACATGAAAGATTTAAAATTAAGTTTGGACTTTATAAACAATAGATTAAAAACACCAGATAAAGAAATACGTATACTTTACTTCAACACAGAAGAAACAGAATGTAAACAAAAACTTAAGCCTAAGTCTAATATTAAACCTAATGTTGACAAAAACGTAAACAGTTACGTAATACAAGCAAGAAGTAAACAAGTAGTTAAGATTAAAATAAAAAATATTCAAAATGGACAGGGAATAATTCCATACACATATTCTAAAGGATTGGAAATACCTCAGTGTATAGTAGATATTGAAAACGGTGAAGCTTTTTGTCCCATAATTAACAATTCAATGGAAGACATGAAAATTACACCAAAACCATTAGAAATTGAATCTTTAAATGACTTTAAAATTTTCGACACATACACTAATAATAATTGTAACAAGGAAATTAATGCAAATTTTAATTCAATAAATTATAAGAAGAATACATTGGATATGAGTAAAATTAGGACAGAACATATGAATTCGGAAGAAAAACACGAAATATTAAAATTAATAAAAGAGTATTCAGATATCTTTCATATCGAAGGAAATGATTTAACTTTTACAAATCAAATAAAACACGTAATTAGAACAACTGACGAAATTCCAGTTTATACAAAAAATTATAGATATCCAGAAATTTATAAAAAGGAAGTAAATAATCAAATTGAAGATATGTTAAAACAAAAAATAATTCAACCTTCAAAATCCCCTTGGAACAGCCCAATTTGGATAGTACCTAAGAAAGCTGACGCTTCAGGAAAACAAAAACTTCGTTTAGTTATTGATTTTAGAGGATTAAACTCAAAAACAATAGACGATAGATTTCCTTTGCCAAATATTACAGATATTTTGGATAAATTAGGAAGATCACAATATTTCACAACACTAGATTTAGCATCAGGTTTTCACCAAGTAGAAATGGATACAGGTAGTATTGAGAAAACAGCTTTTTCCACAGAACATGGACATTTTGAGTTTTTACGAATGCCATTCGGGTTAAAAAATAGTCCACCCTTATTTCAAAGAATAATGAATAATATTTTGCGAGGAATACAAGATGAAATTTGCCAAGTCTATTTAGATGATTTAATTATATATTCAACAAGCTTACAAGAACACATAAATCGATTAAAACAAGTTTTTGATAGATTAAGAGAAGCAAACTTTAAAGTACAATTGGATAAAACCGAGTTTTTACGAAAAGAAGTAGCATACCTAGGACATATCGTTACACCAGAAGGAGTTAAACCAAACCCAGACAAAATAAAAGTTATAAAAAATTACCCTATACCAAAAACAACTAAACAAATAAAAGGATTTCTAGGACTTGTAGGATATTATAGAAAATTTATAAAGGATTTCGCTAATATAACAAAACCTTTTACTAAATGTTTAAAGAAAGATGCAAAAATAGATATAACTAAGCAAGAGTATATTGATTGTTTCGAACAATGTAAAAATGTGCTATGTAATGAGCCGATATTACAATACCCCGATTTTGAAAAAGAATTTATATTGACAACAGACGCAAGTAACGTTGCAATCGCAGCCATATTAAGCCAAGAAAAGAAAGGAGCTGATTTACCAATTGCTTACGCCAGCAGAACTCTAAACGGTAGTGAAATTAATTATTCCACAATTGAAAAAGAATTACTAGCAATTGTATGGGCAACCAAATATTTTAGACCCTATTTGTTTGGAAGGAAGTTTAAAATATACACCGATCACAAACCGCTACAATGGCTATTTTCCGTAAAAGAACCAAATTCTAAATTATTAAGATGGAGACTAAAATTAGAAGAATTCGATTATGAAATTAAATATAAAAAAGGAAAGACAAACCAAAATGCAGACGCACTTTCCAGAATTCAATTAAATGTAACTCAAAAGAAATTAGCAAATAATGGTAAAGAAATTGACCCAGGTTTAGAAAGACCGAGTAATGAATTAATTGAATCATATTTCCCGGAATTCGATGATTTAGCATCAATGGTAGTAAATCTGGACGAAGAAGAAGACACGGACCAGACCATTCACTCTAATTACGAAGGAAACACGCAAGTGGAAATTCCTATATCAGAAGAACCAGTAAACTATGGAAAAAATCAAATCATACTTTCATTAGTTAAATTTCAACCGAAAAAAGTAATAATTCAAAAATTCTTTGGAACATTAAAAATGAAACTATTAGTTGAAATTTCGGAAAATAACATGGAACAAGATGTAATTAACTTTGTTAAGGAATACTTAGTACCTAATGTAAAATATAATTTATACTTTGAAAATGATTTTTATGAAAAATTCGCTGCATGTGTATCAAGAAACTTTAGGAATTCTCAATTGAATTTAGTAAAAAATAATGTGAAATTATTAGATGTAATTGACCCTGACGAAAGACAAGAAATTATAAACAATTATCATGTTAGTAAAACTAATCATAGAGGTATTACAGAAACTTGTAGTCAAATAAAACGTAAATATTATTGGCCTAACATTAAAGATAGCGTACAGGAAGTTATAGACAACTGTGACGTTTGTTTACAATCTAAGTATGAAAGAGTCCCATTGAAAACAGAATTAACTCTTACACCTACTCCATCAAGACCAATGGAATCATTATCAATTGACACTGTGACATTTGATAAGGCAAAGTTCATGACAGTGATAGACTCATTTTCAAGACACTTGCAAATGTATCGACTTGTAAGTCAGCATGCGACAGAGATATGTGACAAGCTAATTGACTATTTCACTAGCTACGGCATTCCAGAAGTTATCACCTCTGATAACGGAACTGAGTTTAATAATAAAGTTATTAAAGAGCTAATGGATTCACACAAGATAAAGATTCACTTCATAAGCACGCAACACCCAGCCTCTAATGGACTATGTGAACGGGTTCATTCTACTCTAGTTGAACACATTAGACTTTTAAATAATCAACCAGAATTTAAAAATGATACCATTACAAAGAAAATGAAGTATGCCGTCATAGCATATAACAATACAATTCATTCTGTTACAAAATTAACACCTGTAGAAATATTATTTGGACATATAAAGGTAAACTCGATTTTTGACATAAATTTGGAAAACAAGATTATTAATGATTTTATAAATTCACACAAAGAAAAAACTAAAAAGTTGTATGAACATATAAGGGAAGTAAGTCATAAAATCAAAGAAAATATTCAAAATAAAAGAAATGTAAATAAAGAACCACTTCCGGAAATTCCTCAAGAAGTTTACGTAAAGAACTTACAAAAACAGAGTAAAACTAAAAATAAATACAATAAAGAAGAAGTTATTTCAGTTAACCCAGAAAGGAAAACTGCGAAAATTAAGGCTAGGCATTTTAATACAAAAAAGAAAATACACCTGTCAAACATCAAGAGACCTAGGAAGAAAGGAAAACCCTTTAATAATTCAAAAACCTCTCCTGTTCCAGGTACATCGCATCGCTCAGAGTAACTACAATAAATGGAGTTGAAATTAGGAATATCACTAATAACATAGGAGTAATCCCGATTGAACTTGGTCCAGCAAGACTTAAAACATCCTACCATACCTTTGTCCATAACTATAATTTAGAAAACTTTATTATTCAGTTAGATAAGATTGATAATTATTATAATGAAGTGTTAATGTTTTTCGATTTAAATTGCCAGCATTGTAATGCAAGTATATATACAAAAGTAGAGTTTACAACAGAAAATAGTGATAAGATTAGAGATATGATGAATTATTTTAAGTATATTAATCACACAAATGATGTACTAAAAGAAAAATTAGAAATTATTATGCTTAAAAAACCAAGAACAAAAAGAGGTCTTATTAATGGTTTAGGATCAGTTGTAAAATTTATTACAGGAAACTTAGACTCTTATGATGGAGAAAAATATGAAAAAATGATAGAAGACTTAAAGAATAATCAAAATAATATGATAAATCAATTTGACTCTCAGTATTCTATTAATGTAAAAATTATAGAAGAATTTAATAAAACAATGAAAACCATTGAAAATAATTTTGATGAATTACATGACAGATTGTTGATTGTACATGAAAAAGTCAGTGATGAAATAAAAATTGAACAATTTAGAAATATTCTAAATCAATTAAATATTGTGTATAATGTTATGCTACAATTAGCACAAGATATTGAAAATTCATTAACCTTTTGTAAATTAGGCACTTTGCACCCAAGTGTAATATCTGCACACGAATTGTTTGAGGAAATAAATAAGATAAAATCTTATTATAAAGGAAGATTACCAATAGATCTTAAAATAGAGAATATTTGGGAAATTGAAAATTTATTGGAGATAAATTGTAAAATTAGTTCTAAGGAAATAATATACTTTATTAATCTACCAATTGTTGAACCAATAGAATACACTTTGTATAAACTAAACTCTGTACCTACTTGGTATGAATCGAATTATATGACAATAATTCCTGTCGTAAAACATGTATTAGTTCATAAGACAATGTCAGGTGAAACAATAATGTTAGGACTAGATCATAAGTGTAATGACAGAATTCACAATGCCCAAATATGCTCATTCACCCAAATTACTCATCAGGACCTTACATGTGAACATTCAATTATAAACTTTGGTACCCCAAATAAATGTAACTATGTAAATTTAGAAATAGAAGAAAACATTGTTAACTGGATTCCTGAAATTGAACAATATTTATTAATATTTCCTAAAAAGGAAACAATTAAATTAATTAATGTAAAAGACACTACTGAAATGTCTATGTATGGTATTTATCTATTACATATAAATAATAATGATGAATTTATTGAATATAATAATCATGTACTTATACATTCAACAAATATTAATACAGGGCATCCAAAAATTCTGGATGCTACAGACTTTAAGTTACAGGCAGACCAACAGCCAGATTTCTCTATCAAACTGCAGAGACTGGACTTAGACGAAATTGAATTACACAAAATTTCAAGGATAAACAAGGCTATTGAGCTAACATCTGATTTAAACATATGGACTATGGTCTTGTATAGTATCATGGTACTAGTGATAATATACATGGCATATAGCTATTATAAAGGTATGATATCGACTTCAAGGGAGTTGATACATCACCCTACCCAGATGTCTCAACCTACCCCCGAAGTTCTCTTTAGGGATGGAGGAGTTACGTTAAGGAATATTGTATAGCTTGTAATAAATATTAATGATG
>JAGFPH010000834.1:125878-136944 GCA_018207615.1 Philaenus spumarius
AATAATAACCTCAAAACTAAGATGGTAAATAATGTTAAATGTTCAAAACAAATTAGTTCGTAAATTTTATAATTTGAATAAATAATTCATTTCCTCCCTTATAAAAATCAATATTTACTTCCACAAAGCAGCTGTATTAGTTAGTTTCTTATTATAAACAGCTGTTTTGTATTAAAATGTTTTTATAACCTTCTGAATACTGTAATCATCGTTATTTAAATCCACGAAATCAGCTGGATTAGTTTGTTTCTTATTATAAACAGCTGTTTTGTATAGAAATGGTTTTTAAATATTTTCCATGTTAATCTTATGGGGAAAACCCGACCTTTGAGATTAGCTCACGCCATTAAGGATAAGAATTTTTGACATCTAAAACCTTATTGCAAAACTACGAAGTGAGACGAATTTTTTGAAACGTCAAACATTAAAATTGGTCCAGAAATAAGGGAGGAGTTGTGTTTACAAAAAACGGCTTCACGTATTATATATAAAGATTCTATCAAGGTGCTTATCCAAAACGGGTGGTCAAAAAGTGCCTGATATATCCCATTTTTTTTCATTTTCATTTTGTAAATTTTGCCTATCAATCCTTTCACAAAATGTATAGAATGTAGTTGTCCTACCTCTTTTTTTGAAATTTGGTCAGATTCATTTATCTAATGCCTAGTTTTTTTTCCACAATAATGCCTTATACTTTAAGTGCAATATTTCAGTGACTCGGAATGCAACAAAAAATTCATTATTCAATGTGCGTAATACACATTTGTATTCGAAATAAGATTCAAATTTAATTGTGCATTATAAAATGAAAGTCTTAAACTAAAAATTGTCCTTTTTATGAAATCGAAAAATCATTATGAACAAATAGTGTTAATGAAACTGAACACGTTTTGTGTAAAGAATATTATTTTTTACTTTCTCCACCCTATACGTAGTATATGGAGAAAGTATTGTTTTCGTAAAAATGTTCGAATTTGAATTTTCAGTTGAATTATCTGTTTTGGTGCTCCCAGAACCCCAAAAAATTGTTTAGTGCAATTATCTGTGTTGGTGCTCCCGAACCCAAAAATATTTTTAGTGGAATTTTTTGTTTTGGTGCTCCCTGAACCCAAAAATGTGTTTTTAGAGTGGTGTCTGTCTGTCAGTCTGTCTGTATGTATACACGACCAGAGAGGACACTATTGGTCCGATTTTCATGAAATTTGGTATGCAGGTACTAAACCCTAATATCTCCAGGCGTTTTTCTCATTTTTTTGAATTTTTAATTTTTAATATTTACCCCTAAAAACCCATAAAAACGACAAAAATGCAAATTTCTCAAAAACGGCTCTAACGATTTTGATCAAATTTTCAGTATTTATAGTGCTTAAGATGCCAAACAAAATGACACCACCCGCTTTTATCAAAACTTCAGCGTTTTATAATTATGGGGAAATGTTTAAAAATAAACAAGTTTGTGTTGTCAATCTAGCATCGCGGCGGCGGCCGTATGGGGTAGCACCACGGTAGCGAGCACGGCCAGTAATTCAAAGGTCGCGCGATCGAAGCGTAGATAGAATATTATTTTTTTGTTTTGTTTTAAAAAGTAGTAAAAAATAAAATTATTAAAAACAATATTATTTTGACTACAGTAAGTTGGGAGAAAGTTTGTGTCTCGTTAACTGATACCGTTTATTTATATGGAACTAGTGGACCAGGCAATGCTTCGCTTTCGCTTAGTTTCATTTTAAGGGTAGTATCCCTTTGACTTAAGTAATCGAATTGCAAATGTGTTTTCTACCACTTAAGAATAATATTAAATAATTTTAGCTTTATAGTTTGTACGAAGTTAGTGTAATTATTCTTATTAAATTAGGGTAGCTATCCAATTTAAATTTCTTTTACTGTAGTGACTATATATTCTCTTAACAATCCTGGTACTAATATTTGTAAACTGTGAAATTTTAGCGAAATTAGTTGCGTAGATTTTGAGCATATAAGTGTATGGATTATTATTTCATTTTAAGTTTAGTTATTCCATTTCATCCCTATGTTTACAATGGTAAGCTACCTATATAAAATAAACTAGCTGACCCGTACGGCGTTGCAGGTTTTGGTTGGTATTTTCAGTCTTTTTAACGTAATTGTATTCTTTTTAAGTGTTCAGTCAGTGAGTGGTATTTGGCTTATATATATATAGATCTTAAATAATAAAAGCACTATTGTCATAATAATAAAGATCTGAAATTATGATTTTAGTAACTTTGATCCCCCCAAACTCCTCCTAAAATTTCGAAATTTTTCATACCCTTTCTTAGTGAGCACCTATGGCCCTAGAGGAAGCTACATATACCAAATTTCATTCCAATCCATTCGGTAGTTTTGAATAAATCGTGATTTAATAACTTTGATCCCCAAACCCCCCTAAAATTTCGATTTTTTTTTTCAAACCCTTTCTTAGTACGCACCTATGGCCCTATAGGAAGCTACATACCAAATTTCATTCCAATCCATTCGGTAGTTTTGAAGAAGTCGTTTTTTAATAACTTTGATCCCCCCAAACCCTACTAAAATTTCGAATTTTTTCAAACCCTTTCTTGGTGATCACCTATGGCCCTAGAGGAAGCTACATACCAAATTTCTTTCCAATAAATTCGGTAGTTTTGAAGAAATCGTTTTTTAACAACTTTGATCCCCCCAAACCCCCCCCCAATTTTCGAATTTTTTTAAACAATTTCTTAGTGAGTGAGCACCTCTGGCCCTAGAGGAAGCTATATACCAAATTTCATTCCAAACCTTTCGCTAGTTTTGAAGAAGTCATTTTTTAATAACTTTGATCCCCCCCCCACCCCCCCCCAAAATTCCAATTTTTTTCAAACCCTTTCTTAGTGAGCACCTATGGTCCTAGAGGAAGCTACATACCAAATTTCATTCCAATCCGTTCGGTAGTTTTTGAGAAATCGTGATGAGTGAGTCAGTGAGTCAGTGGGTTTTGGCTTTTATATAAAAATATATAGATTGCATTAAAATTAAACAGCCATATTATGTTTAATACGCTCGCGATCGCCTATCCTGATCATAAGAATTTTATTTTAACCTCAAGTCACCTCAAAATTAATTTTTCAATATACTCATTAATTTAATTTAAACATATTTGTATGTACTAAAATCAAGCAATAGCGAAGCATTTCCGGGTCCGCAAGTATTTTATGAAACATATTCACATACTTGATAGAATAAAATTTGAACACAGATCCCTACAAATGTTGCGTTTATTAACTCAAACGCATTTCATCAACAGTTTCGCCATCTTCAGTGATGCACGTGCTGCACTAATCAAACTACAATGGAACCTATATATTCCTAACCTTTTTAATTCGAATGTCCGTGAAAAACTTTTATAATGTACAGTATTTTCATAGAGCATAAGAAAAATATTTTCTTTGTCATTTAGTGAAATGTATTTTATTTTGTATTCATATTATTATTTTTAGACCCCATTTGAATACAATTATTTGTATATTTGGGTTATTATGCATATTGTGTACATTATGTTTGATAATTCGAACGTTTTGATAATCCGAACCACTTCCGGTCCTAATTAGTTCGGATTGAGAATGTAATGTAACAAACATTGTTAGATATGTTTATATCACTTTCTCATATACTATAGTATAGAGAAAGTATAGTGATTGCAAAAAAAATCGATGTTGAGATTTTTGTGGAAATATTCGTTTTGGGACCACCTGAGTCCAAAAAGTGGTTTTAAAAAAATGTCTGTCTGTATGTATACAAAGCTAGAGAGAATACTATTGGATCGATTTCGAACAAATGTGCACCAAACATGCCAATTAGGCCTGTATAGATGCACGAAAAAAGGTTTTGAAATTTTTTAAAAAACAACCCTCTTTTTGGCCAAAAAACTCCCCAAAAATGAGTTATTTTTTTATAAAAAAAACGGCTTTAACGATTTTGATAAAATTTTGCTTATTTGTAGACCTTAATGTACACTACGATATTCAAAAAACCGCATATTTCTAAAAATTCTTGTTTAGCTAACAATAGGCTAATAATAAACGTTACCAGAAACTGGCACATACTTTCTCACAAACATATGTAAATTAATAAACAGATTCATTGTGACAACATAATTGTAGGAGGGGTAGGAGAGGTGATATTAAAGTAGGAGATTAACTAATAAATATTATTATTATTAGCTAGAGAGAAACTATTCCATCGATTTCGAACAAATTTGCACAAAACATGTCAATTACGCCTGTATGGATGCACGAAAAAAGGTTTCGAAATTTTTTAAAAACAACCCCCTTTTAGGCAAAAAAAAAACCAATTCCGGTCATAATTAGTTCGGACTATCGAGGTTCCACTATGTAACTAAATCTTAATCAATAATCAAACTGTAGACCTTTGGCATACATCTAAGATAGTGTAATTGGGTCTTCGGCATTTAAAAATATCTCAATAAAGCAGTGCAGTATGTAATGTAATAAACATTGTTAGATAAATATGTTTATATTTTTATTTTAAAATTATAAAGTTAATTAGCCTAGTTATAATAATAATTATTAAAATCTCACTTTGTTCACGGTATACATTATATGAATTCAACTTTCGATATTTTTTACAATATTCTCATTGATAAAACAATGTCCTATTAAGTTAACTTAGAACTATAAAAATATGCGTAAATAAATAATAAAATAAGTAACATTAGGCCTAAACTCTTTAACTAAACTATAAAGACACCTTTAGACTGACTTACCATTTTCCGCGAAAGTAAAAACACAAAACTTATAAGCCCATGAAAAGTATCGACTCGAACCTGTTTTATCCGAACCGTTTACACTTTTTGCTAGACAACTGCTGTAAAACAATGTCCGCGTCGATATTGCTAACACTGGTAAACCGATTGTGACACATACATCGAAGTGGACGTGTGATTAATTTTCCAGTGTTATTAGGTGAAAACCAGTGTGTTTTTGTAAGCAGCTAAGACAGTGTTGAATGCGCATGCTCGAAACCAGGGAGCTATATCGATTGCTGGCCTGCACGGATGCTGTATATCCTCCCCCCCCCCCCCCCCCTACTTAGCGCGATGTCTGTGTTAAATGCCGCCCAAATAAATACATAACCTAGTTCCCCATTGACCGAACCCACCCACGTAGATGTCGATCGACGATCGTATATTCAACTCTAGAGGGGATATTATTCATATCAGAAGTTTGTTGGAGGTGTAATCACCAATCGATGTTTACCGTTTCACATAGTGGTCATAATTTTTAGATGTAATACAAGAATCTGCGAAAAACACTAAGTACGAATTAATGGAATGGGTGTCATGATGGCACGGAAGTATGAATTGAAACATTACCGTGGAATGAATCTAACCCCAAGGGAATACTTAGGGCATTTCTTTTACCCCATATTTTGTTTACTTCTTATACATGTTCGATAATTCATTTGTAAAGTAAATTGTAACCTTATTTGATATTACTAATGATACTGCTTTCTTAGTGGTAAGTATTTTTTTAAAATTGTTTTATTTTATTTTACAGATTATATATCGGATATGATAATGTACGTTGTTTTATTTTAAAATTGGTTTTCATATTTTTCTTTTCACATTCCAAACTTTGTCAAAAATATCAGAATCCGAGTAAAAAAAATTGAGTTTTAAAATTGATATCTAAAACAAAATTCCTTCCTATAACCCTTAGGTAGAATGTAGTGATTGTCCTTATAAACGTATTAAATTACATTCGTGTGGGAATTACTTAAGTAAGCTGTGTGCCAGCAGTAACATTGATGGAGTTGACTCCTACAAATACTTGGGTGTCTTGTTTGATAAACGCTTAAATTGGTTGGTACATGTTGACTATTTGAGTCGTAAAATTGGAAAGTTAGGAATTTCAATGAAATGTCATATTTTTTTAAATAAGATTGTTTTACTTTGCACATTGTCTTTGCTGGGGGGAGGGGGTGTGGTAATAGTTTGGTAATGCCCATGCAAATCCATGCTGCTCCCTCAGACGTCAGAGATCCATCTGATCAGCTGTATGACTATTTTAATGTATTTATTTTCAGACAACTTTTTATTTTAAAAAAATAATAAAATTTTATGTGAAAACTTATATTTTCCCGTTACAGAAACTTTTTGCCTGGCTATTCGAACGAAATCTCACGTACCGCACCCTACCGTACCGCCTCGATATAGGTCTCACTATAGCAGTAGCTCATCTTCCGTGTGGAAATTCGCTAATAATATCTGTTATATTCATCGACCACAGAATAAAATAGACTGGTAATTGCCTATACCTGTACAGTATGAAAACTGTGCAGATCTTTTTCGATTGTGCACTCGCTTCTTTAATAGTCTGTCGAAAATAGAGCCCATATATATCCATTTGCTGTAGCAATGCATTTGATGGTGTTTAATTCTTCTTGGAAATCTTCTGCTTCCATTGGTGTTGTTACCAGTCTATGAACAAAGTTATTACAAGCTACCATTTTTTTGGAAGGTGTGACGACGAGAATCGGAGTGTATCTATAGTGGTAGGTTTCCTCAGTTTCCTGTATATTTTATATTTAAATTTATATTCTTGTTTATCTATTGATATATCTAAAATTCTGAGTTTAATTTCCATCTGCGTTTCCAGGGTGAACTGTAATGATTTACTGATGCTATTTAAGTATGTTTTAAGGTTATCTATGTGGCGAAGGGATCCATTAAATATGATGAATCTTGTGTAACAAATTATTCGGTCGTGAAATTTATTTCTATTACATAATAGGCGTGTGTCTTCAAAATGGTTCAAGTATATATCCCGCTAACAGTCCGGAAAGTAGGATATCCTTAGGTAATTTACATTTACAATTTGCGCAGATCTGAGAATGCGTTTTAAGCCCGCTGTATAATATCTTAACTCATCAACCCAAAGGTGATTCATAGTAAAGCCAATGTAAACAGATTATTGTATACTCTAATAGTTTCAAGGAAATTACGATTGATTAGTACAGAGGCACTGGGATCTAAGAAGGGTGGTGGGGGTAGCGGTGACCCATACATAATGAAAGGCGTTGTCCTGCGTGAGCGACGGGGTGCGAGCGACACGAGCGACGCGAGCGACGCGAAAATAACAAACTGGGTTATCTCCCAGGTGTGTCCTACACTGCGATCAGAGCGATAAAGCGATGTTTGCGCGACGCGACAAGAACAAAATATTTGTTTCAAATCGCCTCGGTCGCTCCGTCGCTTGTTCATACTGCGCATTTCCTGAGTGCATCAGATACGGAGTAGATCTACAATTAGTTGTCACTGGTTTTTTCTTTGTGGTAGTCATGTTTGAGTTTACCGAACTTCTAATTAGTGAAGTACAAAGTAGAGGCATTTTGTGGAATATGAAAGAAAAGAGCTACCACAATAGGCATGCTTCAGACCGAGCATGGGAAAGAGTGGCTGCTGAACTGTAGTCCAGCATCTATAGGGGGTTGAGTATGCACTGAAAGTGTAACGCATTTTGACTTTTGATTGTTGTTGGGGGCATCTTGGAGATGACCAAAACCGATGTTGTCGCCCTCTCAGCAGGTGCACAACTTGGGGGGGAGGGGGGAAGTAGCGCGGGGCGCGTTCTTTAAAAGCGCTTAAATCTCGTGAACGAGACGTGATAGAAACATGCTCTAAACGGCATTTTATTAAACAAATTATGTTCTTCAAAAAATTTCATTAGCAAAAATCCCGTATCTGTCAAGGAAATCGAGAAATGTATGTATATCTTTAAAAGTACCATATTTTATTTATAATTGCAATAACTTATGACGATTTCATTACTATTAAATTATATTATACCATTAATTAATATATTTTCGTGTTATTTCATCACTCATCAAATAGTATTTATTTCAAAATATTCTGTATACGCGAGGTTTCCGGGGTAGTGGGCACTGCGACGCCGGAAATGAAGCCTACCAGCCAGCGACAAGTACAGGAAAGACGTGAAAAACTATACCTGATTCATGCAAACCTTAGTCCAGGATCTGAAGGGGTTAAGTATGCATGGAAAGCCTGACGCAATTTTATTTCTGATTATTGTTATAGGCACTATAGTGATCATGAAAAGCCATGTTGTCGCCCCCCAGCGTGGTCGACATCGCCGGGGGGGAGGGGGAATATGGTGGGGGCGCCGTTTATTAAAACACTTATAACTTGAGAACCATACAAGATAAAACATTGAAAAAAGCGACAATATACTCCATAAAATATGAGCTTTAAAAAGGGTTATTACGTTTATAGTCGTATAGTTGTTGGTTTATGAGTAAAGAGCATTTTTATTAGTACATGAACAAAAATGGTGATTCAAATAAGCAAAACCAATAGTTTTGTACTAAGAAAATCACTAAATAGGTCAAATATAGACATTTAAGTTATTAAAAGTGCTTCAATAAATTTAAGAAAGCATGTTGAACAATGAATGCTACTGTAGAGGTGTTTTATGCGTAGCACTAATATATACAAGTGCTCCGAGCGCGCCACCGCCGTTGAAAACCCCACATCTTATTTATACCTTGTTCTAGTTTTTTCTAATGTTTAGTATGAAGGACTAGTTTGACAAAAAAAATCATTCAACCCTTTTTTAAAGAACAGTAAATTTACCACAATTTAAAATGGGCATTATCTTCCTGAGGATAATACTTTTCAAGTTGCAGCCATTCAAATTTCAAGCAAATATTAAAAAATTTCAAAAATGGTTAGTTTTTAGATAGCATTTGTGTTTTTTCACCGTCGGGTTTGGGGGTAGGAGGGGTAAAGGGATAAAAAATGTGTGTGTTTTAAGTTTTTTAGGGCGTATTTTCAAAACATTACCCCCTAATGTTAGTTATGCGATAAATCGCTAAGAAATTGTCAGTTTAAAAACGTTTTTAACCAAACCTAGAGAAATACCTAACTTTTACCCCTCCATATCTCCAAAACTATTGATCGCAGCAAAAAAAAGTACAGGTCCATTTTTGTAGAGAATTTAATTTACTTTACAAAGTTGTAGAACAAAATAAGCTATACAGTGAAGTGTTTACGACATACAGTATTTACAAAAAAAAAACCTAAAAAACACACATTTTTACCCCTTCTCCCCCTCCCACTCCCAAACCCGACGCTATATCGGTGGAGTCTTTTTACCACATTTAGAGCAAAGGGTAATGAACATCTTTCAACAATCAGACCTCTTTTTGGTTTCTCCAGTTTGGGTATTTTTTGCTTAAAGTACATATTAAAAAAGAAAATGTTAACGTACTTTATTTATATTACGAGTACATGGTTTTTGCTTGTAACATTTTTCGAAGAACATAAAGTGTGTAATAAAATGACGTTTAGAGCATGTTTCTATCATGTCTATTTCACGAGATATGAGCACTTTTATAGATCGCGCCCCCGCGCTACTTCCCTCGTGCAGTGCCCCACTACCCCGGAAACCTCGCATATACAGAATATTTTGAAATAAATACTATTTGATGAGTGATGAAATAACATGAAAATATATTGATTAATAGTATAATATAATTTTAAAATAATTAAATCGTCATACGTTATTGCAGTTATAAATAAAATATGGTACTTTTAAAGATATACATACATTTCTCGATTTCCTTTGCAGATACGGGATTTTTGCTAATGACATTTTTTGAAGAACATAATGTGTGTAATAAAATGCCGTTTAGAGCATGTTTCTATCACGTCTCGTTCACGAGATTTTAGCGCTTTTATAGAACGCGCCCCCGCGCTACTTCTCCCCCCCCCCCCCAAGTTGTGCACCTGCTGAGAGGGCGACAACATCGGTTTTGGTCATCTCCAAGGTGCCCCCCAACAACAATCAAAAGTCAAAATGCGTTACACTTTCAGTGCATACTCAACCCTCTATAGATGCCGGACTACTGGGAGATACGAGTGAGTATTTTTTTTAATAAATACCATACATGTGTTGTTTCACATACACAGGTACATTCTTATGTAATTAATTTCTTGATTGCACTACAGCTTGTTTTATATTACAGAAGTAAATTCTGATTTACGCTTTCATCGCCAGATCGCTCACACAGGACACAACGGTCGCGCGCCCGAATCGCTCGTCGCTAGCGTCGCTCGCGTCGCTCGCACCCCGTCGCTCACGCAGGACAATGCCTAAGACAGAGATCGAATAGATATGCACCAACCACAATAATTCGAATTACGGTGTTCGTTGCAACTTCACCATTACTATTTAAGTTGTTTATAACCAACAAGTCAAATAAATATTTATATTGCCAACTAAAGGGAAAAATATATCATGTAACACCAGATGTTTGACTTATAGTAGACTACGGAAAGGCTTTTTGTGATTTTTGTTTGTGTTTGCTTTTAGCTATTCTAAAAATACTGGTAGTTGCGAAGAATAATTACCAGATTCTAAATTTGCCAAGTTGTTCGATATGGTAATAAATGTAAATGCTTTCAATAAACGTATTTAGTTCAGTACAGACCTAACCTAAAATTATGTTAAGTTGTTGATACAAATTACGCTGTTTAATTTATAATGTGTAACAACAGATGTTTTTGAATTTAATTATAAAGCAGTGAGTATTTTCTTTCATTAGCGAATTTCCATAGGAAAAATGAGCTATTGCAGTGGCCCTTATGGTGAGACCCAAGGTCGGGAGTAGCAAATGAGCACCGATCATGGTCCCCAGAACACGTTTTGGGGTGTCATTAAAATTCATATATATATATGTATATATATATATACTAGCTGGCCTGACCCGGCTTTGCACGGATAGACAAATCAACCTGATACTAATAATTAGCCCAAGTGTTTTAGTTCATTGTAAAAAAAAAAAAAATGTTCATTGTAGGCCTAACCTAAAATTATATGCAGTTTTTGATCCAAATCAGTTGTTGATCAAAATCAGCTGTTTTAAGCTTTTCATACGAACAGCTGTTTTTTGTGCCCATGATAAAATCAAAAGAAATCTTTCTTCTTCTTCCTTAAGATTGACCTTCCATAAGATTAACATTGAAACTTTGAGGGCCACTGGGGCGTAGC
>JAGFPH010000834.1:145676-167971 GCA_018207615.1 Philaenus spumarius
AACCAAACCATGTTTCACAAATGTTTCATATACCAGACACCTAAATTATTTAATGCTTTGCCAACTAATATAAAATCAATGTATGAAGTTAAACCTTCTTAAAAAATTTAAATATCTGGCTTCTTGAATTTGAAGATATTGAAGATAGTTTTGTGCGAATGTTTAGGTGCAATGTGATTGTTTTTCTCGCCGCTTTTGTTTAGTTGGAGGTAGTTACAGGCCCTAGTTGAGATCACAAAATGTTATATATTAATATAAATAATGGTAGTAGCATTGGCATCCTGTTCTACAAATAATAAATTCGTTCTGGTAAACCCCAAAAGTGTCTTCGCCATTAGGGTTACCTAATATTCCTTAAGTTTTTGAAGCTTTCACAATAAAGTGTAGAAAAAAAATTACATAACCTAATTTTCTTTTTAGATATTATTGTGTTTAGTTATATGTGAAAAATTATAATATTATTATTTTTAGTTTCATTTATGTGTGGTTGTGCATTGTGTTATAGTTGCGAACAACCTAACTCTGAACCAAAAGGTAAGTAAGAAAAGGTTAAGGTCTTCCGCCCACCCGACCCTAATTAGTGACGCTTGGTTGCACTCAATGAGAACAAGTTCTAGGTACCTAATACCAAAAAGTCAGTTAAATTATTGACCAAAATAATTAATAAAAACCATTATCATATTACGTTTTGTATTTAAATTTCGATTATTTTTATACTAAATTTGATGTAAATCGGACAATGTTGACCAACTTGTACCGCCAAACTAGTTTTTCTTTTTAAAACTAACTTTGAATGAACAGTGAAACTAAAATACAATTCATATTAAAACGTGAGCATATGGAGGGCCAAAAAATACTTTATGTATGATTGTAATAATTTTTTATTGCTTCATAACCATACATTAAATAAATTTCAAACCTAAATAACTTAAAAACCGTACATTTTAACGAAAAAAATGTCGTCACCTTTTTTGTAGTCCTTTTGATTCCCTATCGGATGGTGTAACTGTAAAAACAATCGGATGAAGGATAATAGTTAAGTTATGTGTAATAATTGGTTTGTTCAACAGCCGCTATTTTGAAACGCATGATTGGATTTAATTGCTTTTTTTTAGATATATCACTGTTAGGTTAAACTTCATGCCAAGTTTGAACTTATTCAGTCAAACCGATCTCTAGATTTAAATTATTTTGTACAAAAACCAAATGGCGGATATGTGGAAAATCCGAAATCTTTTCGAGCCTATGTTTATATACACTTTTTTTCTTATTTTGGTCCATCGAACCATTCCCCGAAGTTTGATCCCGTAATTACTGGACACCCTGTACATTCCTTAAATATAACTATGGCAAATACAAATAAATCATGATATAAGAAAATCTAATTTTCGCTCAAGTACATTAACTTTTTTGTCGCTATTAATTATTTTGTATTTATTGTAATATTAAATTAAGTTACATAGTATATTAATTATGTTTTCAAATTTTCCTTAAAACCGGCGATTTGTTCTGGTTATCAAGCAATACAAAATTATTACAATCATACATAGAGTATTTTTTGCCCTCGATATGCTCACGTTTTTATATGAATTGTATTTTAGTTCCACTGTTCACTCAAAGTTAGTTTTAAAAAGAAAAACTAGTTTGACGGTACAAGTTGGTCAAAATTGTCCGATTTACATCAAATTTAGTATAAAAATAATCGAAATTTAAATACAAAACGTAATATGATAATGGTTTTTAATAACTTTGGTCAATAATTTAACTGACTTTTTGGTATTAGGTACCTAGTACTTGTTCCCATTGAGTGCAGCCAAGCGTCACTAATTAGGGTCGGGTGGGCGGAAGACCCTAACCTTTTCTTACCTAACCTTTTGGTTCAGAGATAGGTTGTCCGCAACTATAGTGGAATAAACTCTTTATTGTTATTTTTTTGTAACTCATCTTTCATCGAATTTTGGAGACAATCGTTTTTGTAATTTGCATTAAATCGTTCATGAACATCTAAATTATAATTCGTAGGTAGAAGTCAAAAATTGTAAATTATACATTTTGAAAAGACATTTGCTTATAAAAAAGAAGGAAAACATGGACTTCAGTCGAGTCACTTGATAGCAGTAGGACATCGGGGCAAATTTGATTACACACTAACTACACATTGGAGCTTTCTCAAAATTTAAATGTCTTACGCACAAGGCGGAAACTAAAACAAGATCAGTATCAGTAAAAACGAAAGTGTATACAAGCGATATTCTAATCGCGTTCAAGCGCTTTACCGATGTATAAGGTGGTATAAGCCAGCCTTCTCGAGGATGGCTCCGCTACTGGATTCTATGCTTTTACTCGAGCGGTATTGCACACCCTTAATTTTGAGGGGATGCGGAATACTACCCCCCGGAAAACTACCCCCCCAAGCAGGTTTCTACAATTATACTGTTATTGGCAACATACTGTGACTAAACAGTTTAGGTTAGTCCTCTAGTTTTTTTTAATTCTAATTATATCGAAACTTGAGTGTGCGTGACTGGAAAACTGCCCCCCCCCCCCGATCTCTGACGTCAAAATGACGTAGGAACCTGCTTGGGGGGGTAGTTTTCCGGGGGGTAGTATTCCGGCGACCCAATTTTGACCCCTCAGTTAGCCTGTACAAAATAGCTTTCCTTGTAGCATTCTAACCAAGAGATAAGAGTAGGCCTTTGCCCTACTTGTATAATTTTTGCCTTTCTGCAACTGAATTTATTATTATTGTTTGCAGGAAAAGAGAAAGCCGAAGAAAAAAGAGAAGAGGTTGGTAACGTAAAGTTTCCAACGTATAGTTTAAAATTTCTGGTCTATTATCATAATTACAAAGACGTTAAAGCAGAAGTTAAAAAGAACGGTACGTGTCTAAATTGTATGTTTTTAAAGGTCGTGGTAAGGTTTAAGCCGGCTCCACACCAATAAATATTTCCGTTGTGCGTTGAATATTGGATTAGGAGCAAATTATTTCGCAGCAGATTTCAATTTATTTTCGAATATATTTGTGTGTAGCTCGGGAATTAGAGAAAATGGTACTTATTTTGTGAGTAATTAATTTTTGTGTATTTACAAAATAACTAAATTGGATTTCATAAAGATAATGAGAATATTATGAGACACGTATGCACCTTTGGTATACTAAAGATAAACTGTATTTTGATTTGTAAAAAAAGAATGACGCGCGATCGACATTAGAGGGGAATTACTAGAAATTAGTGTTATTACAAACATTAATTGTTAAGCCTTGAAAATGGATCTGTAACGTGTCCGAAACGTCGGCTTTACTCAACGTGCAGACAATAGTAACGTGGTCGATCTCTGAAGACCAAGTACATAATAATAATAAAAATCGACCACGCAGCTTGACCGCTGACGTGAGTTGAGCAAATTTCCAAAATTAAGTTTATAGGCCTATGTTTTAGGGTTTCAACCAACAATTTGGGAAATAGGTCTACTCACGAAGGCGTTGAACAGCTGTCTGTATGTACGCAATATATTAGTAGAATTTGTTTCCTCCTAGTGGCCTCGCGAGTTTGCATCACTTGGCTTTAAACTGGGTACTTTTATGGTATTTTACTTTTTTGTCGATTTTGGGGGAACCAAGCGAGCTATAAGGTCGCGTAAAAAAACAAAATGCGCAGAATAACAACCTACATTTATTTTGTTAGAAAAAACTCTAAAAAAATTTCATTCTCGTAGTAAAAATCTCAAAAAATAGTTACTTCCGGTCAAAAAACGTACTTCCGGTTGTTGGATTTTTTTGGCTAACGAACTCGTCCGAGCCACATGGACAACCAACACGTGTACCAAATTTGAACCAAATCGGACTTAAAATGCGGCCGCTAGAGTGCGAACACATATATATATATATATATATGAATTTTTTTGACACCCCAAAACGTGTTCTGGGGACCATGATCGGTGCTCATTTGCTACTCCCGACCTTGGGTCTCACCATAAGGGCCACTGCAATAGCTCATTTTTCCTATGGAAATTCGCTAATAATTCGACCACGCAGCTGAACCGCTGACGTGAGTTGAGCAAATTTCCAAAATTAAGTTTATAGACCTATGTTTTAGGGTTTCAACCAACAATTTGGGAAATATGTCTATTCACGACGGTGCTGAATAGCTGCAAAATGGTTCGCACGCCATTCCTCATATTGAGAGTATCTTCAATACACAAAGCATTGCGTGCTTCGCATGCCAACCCCCGTATTAGGAGTATCTTCAATACACAATGCATTTTGTGTTTCGCACGCTAACCCCCTTATTGGGAGTATCTTCAATATACAATGCATTGCATGCTTCTCAGGCCAACCCCACGGTAGAATCCACCACATGGCTTTGAACCGGGTACTTCTAATCGATTTTGGGAGAACCAAGCGAGCTATAAGGTCGCGTAAAAAACAAAATGTGCAGAATAACATCCTACATTTATATTTGTAGAAAAAATTCAAAAACAAATTCATTCTCGTAGGAAAAATCTCAAAAAAATAGTTACTTCCTGTCAAAAAACGTGCTTCCGGTTGTTGGATTTTTTGGCTAACGAACTCGTCCGAGCAACGTAGACAACCAACATATGTACCAAATTTGAACCAAATCGGACTTAAAATGCGGCCGCAAGAGTGCGAACACATATATACATTATATACGATTTTTAATAACACCCCAAAATGTGTTCTGGGGACCATGATCGGTGCTCATTTACTAGTCCCGACCATGGGTCTTACCATAAAGGCCACTGCAATAGCTCATTTTTCCTATGGAAATTCGCTAATAATGTTTGTGACCGTGGGAGTCTATATTTAAAAATCAAATTATAACACACATGTATTATTAGTTCCACTTGTGAAACCAAATTGGTAGCAATGATGTTTTATTAACGATTTTAATTGCGCAGCCACACTTTACAAGCTTCTAGAATGTTGACTTGAATTAAAATTATTCAACTAAATTGTATCTAATTTTATAACAAACAAATTAATAAAATATACTCGGTTATGTTTTACAATTTATACAATTTTATTTATTTCTTAAATACGAGTACAATGACATAAATAGGTGGAATATTTTTAATTACAATTTGTTTATGTTTTAGCACATTATTCTCTCTCTCTCTCTCACTGGGTATCTGATTCCGGTCATTTAGTAACATTTAGCATTCTGAATAAAGTTTATTCAATTTAACAATTTTAGAGGTTCTTCTTCAAATGGAAGTTCTTAGTTGTTCTTAGAGCACTGGGGGGTTCAAAATTTTGAAATTGTGATAAAACGGGTCAAATGACGTTTTTTCGAAAAGATTCTATTTTCCATATTGTTTTTTCGTCGAAATACACCTACATACCAAGTTTCATCGAAATCCGTTTGGTAGTTCCTTTGTTTTAATATGTATAGCTGAAGGAGAATAAGAAGATTACGAAAACGTGTCATAAACGCCATTTTCAGCGCCTCATATCTCCGCGAATTCACCTAGAAATGTCGTTCTGGTCTCATTCGACTTGTATTCGTCCAGACAACAAATGTTATAAATTTCATTGATGTCGGTTTCGTAGTTTTTGAATATGAACAACGTCAAAACGCCGTTTGTTGTACTTCGGTAGTATAAGCAGTCGGTTCCCTGCCGCCAGTTCGTTTCGCGCGTTCGTTGTTTTGGGCGTTTGTTATTTTTTTTAAGCTTGGCGGCAGGGCGACCGCCCTGCTTGATAGTTTTAGAAAATAGTTTGTAAATGCGGGGATATAACAGAAAAGGTCCTTTTTATCAAGAAATATTTATTAGGGGGTTAGTTTGGTGACAAAAAATATTTAATATGTTTTGAGACTTAAGAGTTTTTATTCGGAAAGAAAAGTCAATTCTGAAAATCAGTCAGTCTTGATTGCCAATTGCCGATCCCCTAAACACGATGAACTGATGATTACAACGATTATTTGAATATTTTGGTTATTCCTTAAACGTCATCCGTATTGTCTTATTTCTCGCTGGTGGTTCACGGGTTTTTTTTTTTTTATTGTGGGTGAAATAACGTTGGGTATGAATAACGAAAAACTGTTTCACTCAAAAGTTTCGAAAAAAACAAACGAAACCGTACCACCAAAACATTTTTTTTTCTTCAACAGTTTTGAATAGAAAGTATCCCTTTTAATACCTGGCGAAGGCGTAAAAACCCTTAAATCATTTTCAATGTTTATTAGAAGTTTTCATATTGACATACTCTCACAAGTTAAGGGCATAAATTAAATCCGTTTCAAAATTGTATTGTTGCATAACTTTTTCCTTTTTTTAGATTTTTAGGTGACTGACATACTTTTAATGAATTCGTTGTTTTTTTTTATTGATTGACACAGTTTTTTTTTTTTTATGTAAGTAGCTTTTAGTTTTACATTTTTCACCTTTGTGTTTGTTCAACTTTTTCCTAAATTTTTAATGGTCTGTTATTTATATATGTATTTCTATACCCAGCTCTTGAAAATGGGTGCATTGATACCTGAAACGTTGAGGCTATTTTAAATACTTGTGGATTTTGGCCTTTTATTGAACCAATATAAAGTATTTATATTTCAGACAAAATTAATGAGGTCTTAGAAGTTTTAAGTAGTGTTAACCTTAGGCCTAAGTTTATAATATCTACTTATATAAAGCTAGACGGTAACACTGATTCACTGACATTAATTATTAGGCACTTCCCGTAATCATACCCCCCTCGACCTCATACTTGAATTAAAGCTCTCAACGAGAAACTTTTGGGAAAATTGCCAGAATTTAACATTTTTTAATTTTGGAAGCACCTTTTTGGCGGGAAAGATTTTTTCAATTTTTAAAATTTCTTCATTTTCCCAGTTTGAGCGCATTTAGTAAGAAAACGGTAAGAGATAGCAAAAAATGTTAAATACAAAAAAGTTGTAGAAAATTAAATTTGAAAGAAGAGATTTTCCGTCAGATTCAAGATCCAATCATCCATTTAGTCGCTATTAACCCGAGAAGGAGCTCCGGCAAACAATCCTTCAAATTTCCCATGTTAATCTTATGGAGACAATGTTTAATGAGCTTGAGTCAGCTGCCAAATAAAACAGCTGATTTGTGTTCGGTCACCTATGTACAAATGAGCCAAAGATTAACGAGATTCTTTAGCGAATTTTCCAACTGCGAGCGAAGCGAAGCAGCCATCTGAGGCGGGGTTGGGACGCGAAGCGTCCAGGGGCAGGGCCCCTAGTCTATATATATAATCCAAATACCACTCACTCACTCACTCACTGACTCACTCATTACGAAATCTCAAAAACCACCGATCGGATTGGAATAAAATTTGGTATGTAGCTTCCACTAGGACCCTAGGTGCTCGCTAAGAAAGTTTTTTTTTAAATTCGAAATTTTAAGGAGGTTGGGAGGGGGGTCAAAGCTACTAAAAAAAAACCACCGAACGGATTGGAATGAAATTTGATAGGTAGCTTCCTCTAGAGCCCTAGGTGCTCTCTAAGAAATATTTTTAAAAAATTCGAAATTTTAGGGGGGGGGGGGTTCGGATGGTCAAAGATACTAAAAATCCCCATAAGAAATACATAGTGTAATATATTTATTTATATATTTTTTTTATTTGTCTATCCGTACAAAGCCGGATCGGGCAGCTAGTATATATATCTATTTATATTTCTTTAAAAAAAATTGGGAAAAAAGTTGTTATTAAAAAAAAAAACTAACAAATACTCAAAAAACGTTTTAGAAAATAAATTTTGTTCAACATTATTTTTTTAATTGTCAAAAAACTACAACATCCTAAATTCATAAAAATTTAAAGAAAAATAGTTTATTACAAAATTCGTAAAATGTTCCAATTCTTATATAAACAAACAGCTCTCACTCTTAATTTTTTGATTTAAGTGATTATTTGATTTTTATCCAGGAATATGTTGAAGTGGAATTTTTGGTTTGTGATTTTTTCTAAACTAATACATTTTCAGCCAGTAAGATTGAATAAAGTTTTGGGAGGTTGATTTTTCATAATTTTTCAATCCCCCCGTGACTGGGGGGGGGGGATCCATACCCCCTATTCGACTCTATGGAGGGCCCTTGCCCCCCCCCCCTCAGTTTTTTAGGTCTAGAACCGCCACTGACGCGGAGATACAGTAAAATCAAGTAGTCATTGGTAAAATACAGTATGTCATACGGATAAAAGTACAGAAAAAACTTCTCCTATACACATATATGTCCGGAAACGCTTCTTTTACCCTATCCGCAATCATTTACGGGTACTTCAACCGATTGGGTTCACATTTTGGACATTACTCATCGATGTAAAGACCTAATTTGAATGTTTTTTTTCCAGTAATCCGTTATAAATGGCGGCCATTTAAACATTTTAGAGAGAATAACTCAAAATCCATAAACTTGTATAAAAAAACGTCGAGAGTACATTTTTGTAGCCAGTTTAATTTCCTATGGAATGGTGTAGGCCTAACTGTCAAAACTATGGAACAAAGGGCAACAGTAAAACGTCGTCTTTAGTTTGACATGTTCAACAAAACAGATTATTGTGGAACAAGTTGATTATTGTTTTCAAACTAGGCCTTTACGTTGATGAGTAAAGTGCAAAATTTCAACACAATCGGTTAAGCCATTCTATTGTATACCTGGTTAAAGATGCATTTCCGGACATATGTTTATAGGAAGTTGTTCCTTTATTTTCACCCATACAACCACCCCCTGTATTATTTCCTCGCATTACAGAATCATTCGGTATGTACATGGACCTTAAATTGTTTCCACTTTATGGTGAAATAATCTATAATAACTTACCTTGAAATAATACTCTTAAAATATGGCCTCCTGGATATTAGGTTAAATATATCCATGTAGAAAGGATTAGGTAACATATACTATTTTATTTGCGATACTAGAACCTATAGGCCAGTCGGTAAAGGTCAATTTAGACCAAAAGTACCAGTAATTTGCAATACGGCTGAATTTTTTTTTATAGGTAAATTAAAGTATGTAGATTAACATAAAAAAAGTTTACCAGTCTATCGATTTCCCAAAGTCGAAAAAAAAATCGATTATCATTTTTTTTCGATTATCCTTAATATTTAGAGCTGGGATGAATATAGAGGAAAATAAAAAATACCACCGTGTAGGGGAGGTATTTTTCAACAAAAAAGGTAATATGTATTTATTTCGTTCGAGCAATGGTTTGTCTGGAAAAAATTCGATAATGCAGGTATGTATTTTGCAGCAGGGGAAATCACTAAAAGGGGACATCTTATTCATATACGAAGCGTTGGCTCTTTCTAAATTGGCCAAATTTTAATATATCGAATTGAAACTTGGTATAGGAGTTAAAATATATATTTTAAACATTTATGCTGAGTCTCAGCTTGTTATCTTAAAAATTTCCCGATCTAGAGCCACTTGACTTATTAATGGGTTTCTCGATTTTAGGAGTACCGGACCCACCAATTCATTTTAAACAGCTCCAGTTTAGAAAATTTTCAAAATATCAATCTGAAAGTTTTTTTACAAGTTAAATATATAGATTCAAACAAGATCAAGGAGTATAAACCTTTTTTATTATTTACTTTTCAAAGCAAAAGTAACTTAAAAAAGTATAATTTTAGACCTTTTTAGATTTTTCATCAAAACGCTTGAGTTAATCGGCTGCAGATTAGTCAATTTTTTAAATATAGTTTTTAAAATAAGTATAGCAAAAAACAATTGTATTTTTAACTTCTGTACCAATTTTTAAATCGATATGTTCAAAAATGTCGAAAATGGAGTCGTTGAATCCAAAAGTGTTATAGTTAAAACGAGATAGGTAAAACAGAAGACCATTTTCAAGCGGCTCGTTTTTAAAAATAACAAGGAAAAAATCGTTCATACTTACTAAGAATATTTATACTCGTGTACTCAACTTATAAAACAAATTTGATGTTGATATTCCAAAAATTGACGAAACTGGAATAGATTGAAATTAGTTCGTGAGTCCGGTACTAGTAAAATCAATAATCGAAATCGACTCCTAGATCGGGTAATTTTCAAGATAACAAGCTGAGACTCAGCATAAATGTTTAAAATATATATTTTAACTCCTATGTCAAGTTTCAATTCGATATATTAAAATTCGGCCAATTTAGAATGAGCCAACGCTTCGTATATGAATAAGATGTCCCCTTTTAGTGATTTTCCCTGCTGCAAAATACATACCTGCATTATCGAATTTTTTCCAGGCAAACCATTGCTCGGACGAAATAAATACATATGACCTTTTTTGTTGAAAAATACTTCCCCTACACGGTGGTATTTTTTTATTTTCCTCTATCTTCATCCCAGCTCGAAATATTAAGGATAATCGAAAAAAAATGATAATCGATTTTTTTTTTCGACTTTGGGAAATCGATAGACTGGTAAACTTTTTTTTATGTTAATCTACATACTTAAATGTACTTATAAAAAAAATTCAGCCGTATTGCAAATTACTGGTAGTTGTAACCTATACCGACTGGGCTACTACAATAATTCCAGTTATGCATACCAAAAGTCAACACTCATACACGCTTGAAAATGCCGCCAGATTTTGATTTCATTGTTACATTTCAAAACTGTTACCAAGTTTAGGCCAGAGAAAATGTTTAAAAGGGTTTTTGGCCTTTTTATTAATCTAGCATTTATATGTTGTTTTAGATTAAATCATAATATATCTATACTAATATCATAAAGAGGTAAAATTTGTTTGTTTGTATGTAGGGGGTAATCTCTGGAACTACTGAAGCGATTAAAAAACTGTTTTACTAATAAAAAGCTGCACTATCTCTGAGTAACATAGGCTATAATACATTTTGATAAAAACATTTTTTATTTCAATATTTATAAATTTAGTCGGAAAAAATCTTAGGTTAATCCTAAACTGATGAACCAATACATGTATTTACATTTTTAACCATAGCAACCAATTGAATAATATAACAGATAAAAAAGCTGTTTGCTCCATATTTCCATTAGCAGCTGATTTCAAACTTTGAAGAAATTATTTGTATTCTAACTTTTAGGTTAGGTTTTTATTAAAGTGTAGACCTGAGCCTTGCTGGTTCTTTTAACCGTTATTATAACAGCTGTTATAAAATATACGAAATTTGATTTGAACATTTTTAACATTATTTGCCATCTTAGCTTTAGGGTTGTTAATCCTACACCTTTATTATTAAGAAAACATATCATGATTATGTGTATAGAAGGTTCCAACGGGGTTGGCGTGCGGAGCACGCAAGGTTTTTCCCTAGCAATAAATACAACATTAATTCATTTTAATTTATTGAATGAACCTATAATATCGCAGACCTTAAGATTGTAAGAAGTAATATTTTTTTTAAATATTAGGCCTAGAAAGGTTATCTGTGACAACATCTATACTAATATTATAAAGAGCGAGGTAAAGTTTGTTTGTTTGTTTGTTTGTTTGTATGTTTGTTTGTATGTAGGGGGTAATCACTGGCGCTACTGAACCGATTGAAAAAATAGTATTACTAATAAAAAGCTACACTATCCCTGAGTAACATAGGCTATAATTCATTTCGGTAAAAACCTTTTTTTATTTTAATATTTGTAAATTTAGTCGGAAAAAATCTTAGGTTTAGGCCTGTAATGATAAACCAACACATGTATTTACATTTATTACCATAGCAACCAATTGAATAAAATAACAGATAATATAAATGTTTGCTTCAATATTTCCATTAACAGCTGATTTCAAAATTTAAAGCAATTATTTTTGTATTTCTTGCTTTTAGGTTAGGGTTTTAAAGTGTAGACCTGAGCTTTACTGGTTCTTTTAATTATTATTAACTGCTGTTATAAATTAGAAGAAATAATTTGGTTTGAACATTTAACATTATTTACCATCTTAGTTTTGAGGTTATTATTAATACTACAACGTTATTATAAATAAAACATAACGTACGTTTTTAGAAGGTTCCATTGGGGGTTGGCGTGCGAAGCACGCAGGGGTCTCCCCTAGTTCTTTATAAAATAACTACATTTTGGGCACTGTGGCCAACTGTGCGAAGCACGCAGGGGTGTTTCGTAGTACTTGAATATTACCATATTTTATTTGTTTCATATTCCGTGGGATACATCTATTAAACTAAGTTTTACAAGAAAGGTTGAATTAGTACCGGTAGATGTTTATTTATAAGTTGAATCAATATTCACCTGCAATTATATTAATTACAGATTTTAAAACAGTAACTCTTTGTTTTAGGTCCTTGGGTAGATTTGTCTAAGAGAACAGATTTCTAGAACAAAGGGCAATAACGAGCATATATTTTGTGTCTAAATTTAACCACACAATGTTTATAAAAACTACGTTGCGTAGGCAAGATAATTATATGTGAAATAAATGTATGAAAAACTACTCTGATAATTTAAGCATAAGATGAACAGTCTCGATAAATGCAATGATAACCAAAATGGCAATTTATCTTTAAAATAATAAATCAAACAATTTGTCAAGATATAAATCACATCTAAATTATGTATATTTTAAAAACTAACTTTAATTAGCCAGGTAATTTAATTTCCAAAAGCATTTCACCGTTTCAGTTCAGTTAAGACCAGCAGAGTGGAGATAAGACCGTAATATCATCATGAGGACCTGCCACTACAATAATAATAGCAGTATTCACTGTCACTGAATATACGATAGCCATAAAGATGGCCGTGGTGACTGAAATATAGCATCGTCCCGTTTAGCGCTTAGGCAGAAAATCCAATTTAAATCAATAAACAACTTTACATTTTACAGTTTTAAACTGATTATTGTGTAAGAAAATTGTGTAGTAGAATGCAAAAAGAGTGTATTATAACAAATTGTAAATATAATTATGACTCATCAATAAACTCTAAAAAGTGTTGTATTTCTTTTTTTTTACTACATAGCTTCGACTCTGGTTAGTCATTTAATTTCTAAAACTTATTAAATAAATGACTACAAAGATATTACATTAAAGACAAACAAAAAGACACAAGAACTAAACGCTATCAGCCAACTTTTACACTTAACGTTCCTCTTCTTCAATTTTGTCACTTGGCATTTATTAAAATTATATACATTGTTTTTTCTGCTAATTTTTTAAATTATTGATCAAATGATTTAAAAAGTACCGGTTCTTGAATACCCTCAACTACTTTAGTCTCTGGCACAATAGCGAACATAATTTCCCATATGCGTATAGACTTTATATACACATACACTTTTAACAAATACATTTCTTTAATCCAACAAAGACTTACAACAGCTGTATTCATCAACTCCTATAAAAGCGAGTGTACGTCCGTACGTACTACGTAACATATAATATAACAGCTGATTTCACCAATCATCTATAACTAGCTGACCCGTGCGAAGCATTCGCATTCTAACTGACTTAAATCCCACTTAATTAAAGTACACACCGTATATTTGGTATTGCATAGTGCGGATTTAGGGCGTCATGGGCATAGGTGAGGGTTGAAGTAAAGAATAGATGTGTTTAAATTGTATTATTTATTTTTTTAAACATACATTTAAGATATATACATATTCTCCATCTGAGTATTGTTATCATCAGTGTTGCCAATGCCAGAAAAATATCCCTACAACTTACTTGATCTTACATCACTGTTACTTTTGTATTTTTTTGTATAATTGTATTTTGTATATTTTTCCGGTGTAGCGGTTAAGGAAAGCTTTAAAATTATGCCTCATTCATGTAATTTGATGATGTATTAAGGAAGTTATGGCGTACCGACAAAAAAATGGCCTTGAGAAATAATATATGTGATACTTACAAACCCAGTGTAGTTTATAGTTGAGTTTACGTTTACAATTTCAATCGTTATAATTTCTTGTGAAGTTAATTTTTTTAAATATGAGTTATAGAACTAATTTATGCTATAATATACGTTATAATATTTGCATTCAGGTAATAAACTGTTTATAAATTCAACCTTTTATCATCAATATATTTGTTTATCCTATTACTTTAAATGAGCAATTCTTGTATCTATCTTTGTATCTGTCGCGGATCTCGAAAACGGCTCTAACGAATTCAAAGAAATTTTGTATTTAGGTGTAGTTTTGATTTTTAAGTACACCCATATAGTTGTATTTCGTGTAAAAACGCAATTTTTTGAGAAAATCTAATTTAAAAGTTAAAGATTTTTAACATAGGGTCTTATGGGTTGCCATGTTGGTTACAAAATATCAACGAAATAGTAAATAAAGCGATCAAAACAGCTGTTTATAAACAAACCAATTTATACTGTTTTAGGCCTTATTAGACAAGGGTAGCCAGCGACGTAGATGGTAGCCAGTAGCTCTACTCAAGCTGGCGACGCTGCGTTGTAGTATACAGAGCTTATTACACGAGGTAGCCAGTCACCCGTCGCCACTCAGTCTGTGTGCATCTCTGCGCGTACTGTTCCAGATTGTAGATACAAAGTGACCTGTTAACAACATGTCCACACCTAGTGTAACTGTGGAGAAAACCACACCTAGTGAAACTGTGGAAAAAGGAAAGAAGAAAAAACAAGAAGACCTGCTGACAACGTGCCAGAAGTTGGTGGAGGCAAAAGTGTACACAGAAGATACAAACACGCTAAATTGAATGGATAGAACCAAATTATATGCACTTTTATAGCAGACTTCGAAGATCGGACCCTGGCTGAAAAAATTTCCTTAGTAAGTATGTTTACGCAATTATTACTTTAACCCTATAAATAATAAATGTTTATTTTATGTTAGTCATAAGGAAAATTATTTTATTTTATACCAAAGTGCTCCAAATAAAGCGAAGGACTTTAAAATAAGAAACATTTTCGTCTTCCGCACTTGTAACACAATAACATTATTTATTATAATCTATTACATAATACATTTATAAAAAGCTTTAGACCTACAATTTTGAGAAATATTCTAAAAGTGTTGTTGTCTTTCGAATAAACTTTATTGTAAGCTAAGAATGAAACTACAAATATGAAAAATAACAGTTTTGTTATTGACAAATTATTTGCAAAGTTTTATATAAACATACGACTAGGAAAGGAAATACAGTAGAGTCCCAGTAATTCGAGTCGCAATAACCCGAGGTTGCGTGTAATTCGAGCCACAAATAGCGCATTCAATATACAAAAATACCTTAAAAACTAAATTTTCCCACCCCTCATTTTAAATTTAAATTTTAACGAGCATTTTACATTTTTTTTTCTGGAATCATTCTTTAAAATAAATTATTTTAAAAAGTATTAACAACAATGTATTTTTAGGAAAAAACATTTGTATTCACTAAAATTAGAAATATTGCACACAAAAAAAATATAATAATACGGTAGAAATTACAGAAAGTGGAAATCTCATTCATATGTGTAGCGTGTCTAAATGGTCTGCATTTTAATATATCGATTTCAAATTGGACATAGAAATTAAAATATAAATATGGGCCAAATTTAAGAACTTTAATTGATTCTTTTTTTTTAACTTTGATCTCTTATTCGTGATTAGCGACTAAAGATTAAATAAAAATGAATTTTAATTTGTTTTGGCACATTTTGGATATTTCCGGTCCATTAAAAAAAAAACAAAGAGCACATTTTTTTTAAACTGTAATCTACATGTATGTGAAGACGAACAAAAATCAGTTAACCTGCACCGGGTTTCAGCTTTTGGCCTTTTTTAGTCTATTTTTACTTGACTACAAGGTCGTGTCTAAAAATAAATCGGTCCCCGTGAGAGTGTGTTTAATTCGAGTTTCTCACAATCCGAGGTACAATCGGTCCCATTCAACTCGAAATTTCGGGGCTCTACTGGTAAAATAAATTATACAATAACGCTGAAAACAAGGACATTCTAGTAATGGCGTCCTACCTACTTTGCTTATAAACAGAATATGATACTTTAAAAAAAATCAAAAGTACACGACTTTTACAAGCTGTCACGTATACTGAGAGTCTTGTTTATATTCTGTCCATTTTGCCAAGATAAAGCTCCAGCTTCACTGACGAAATAATCACAGTACTTGTCCCTGAGCTGTTTTCGTTGGTGGTTGAAGGTTGTCACTCCAGTCATACAAACCCTCTACTGATAGAATATCTTCAACTCTGTAACCGTCTCGTTCTCTTACAAAGTTATGTAAAACACAACACACTCTTATTATTGACTCGCACGGTCGTACGGACACACCTTTATTATTATTCAAAGGTCGGTGGAAAATCCTCCACTTATTAGCGAGAATCCCAAAAGCGCACTCGATGTTTCTACGTGCTGTGCTGAGTCTGTAATTGAAAATTCTTTTTCTGACATCCAAACATTTGCCGGAATAAGGTCTAAGTATTTGAGTAGTCAATCCGAAACCTTCATCCCCAACAATTACAAATTGCATAGGTTCTTCGAATCCCTGGAATGAAGTTTTATTTTCAGGAATGTTTAGTGAGCCATTATCAAGTTTTCTCTTGAAAGTACTTTCCTTGAATACAGTTGAATCAGATGATTTGCCATAAGTACCCACATCCACAAAAATAAACTTGTAGTCAGCGTCACACATAACAAGTAGTAGTATTGACAAATAGTTTTTTTAATTATAATACAAAGAACCACTGTTTAAAGGCTTTATTACACGAACCTGTTTCCCATCTAAGGCCCCTATGCAATGTGGGAAGTTAGTTTTTTCATAAAACTCAGCAGCAGTTTTCAGCCAAAAATCTGTTGTGAGTGCTGGGAAACAAAGTTGTTTCACTTTTTTCCAAATAGCATCACAAACTTGTCTTATAAGTATTGAGATTGAAGGTTGGCTGATTCTATACTGATAGTGAAGATCTTGCATCGAAGTTCCTGTAGCCAAATACCTAAAAAAAAATAGTCATACTGTGTTATGTGTAAGAAATTATTATTATAAGAAATTGTGTGTGTATTTTTTTCAGTGACTATTATTCAAAAGAAGTGAAAATGTATCCGAGGATGCTACACTAGAAAACTTTTACGATTGAAGGGGATCAAAAGTGGATCTGCAGCCTCAAGGAAGAAACAATATATCTATTTCGACCAGCTACGGTTTTTAGAAACGTCAGTCATGAACACAACTTCAAGCATTGACGAAGTTACAGACGGAGAAGAAAATTAAGCTCCTACATCACAATATATTGACCACGTCGATGTACCTTCTGGTTCCAGAAAAAGATCCAACAAATACAATGAACTAGTTGAAGTGTTAAAGAAAAAAATTGCAATTGAGGAAGCAGAGGCTCGTACTAGTGCTAGCCGTGATAAGCAAGATGAATATAAAATGTTTTTGCTATCAATGTTAACGGAGATCCGTAAAGTCCCTGCTGAGAGGAAAATAAAACTGAGATGTGACATGATGTCTTTAGTAGCTATGGTTCAAACAAATCAGCCCCAAGGTTGGCAACAACCTGGATACCATGGATATCCAAACGATTTAACGACCGTACATCAGCATTCGGTTCAGCAGCACACTATGCAACATCCTCCAATGAATCAATACCGCTTTCAATATCCTCGAATTTATCAACCGAACATACAACAACACACATTCTTACAAACCGACAACCACACAAGACCACTAGTTATACAACTCCAACAAAATCTGGATCATCCTCATCTCCACAGTCTGTTGCAACAGTGCTGTCAAATGAAGGTTCTGAAACTCAGTTAAGTGACATTTTGTTGTTCGAATAAACTGTAATTCATTTTTTTCTTTTTTCAAGTGTCATAACCAGGTCGAAGTTTAAATAAACTTTTGCTATTTAATTTTGTTAGTTTTAAGTGACATTTTTTTGTTTGAATAAACTATAATTATTATTTTTTAACAATTGTCATAACAAAAGGGTAAAGTTTAAAATAAAGTTTTGCTATTAAATTTTGTTAGTTTAATTTTTAAGTTTAAAGTGACTACAAGCTTCTCCTCAGGTGTAATACATCTTCTCATTATAGTATCTATCCCAGTTATTTCATCCTTTATCAACCCTAGTAACTCACAAAAACTGGATTTCAACATTCGCAAGTAATTGAAAAACTTATTTTCGTCCGCACAAAGTTCATCAAATAGTGTGTAATATAACCCTTTCGATTCTCTTTCAGAAAGAATAGGATGTACGTGCATTTTTCTCTTTCTTTGCCTCCTTTTTTTCATAGGTAAAAGGAGAAGAAGATACTTCGTATAATTACTCATGCTACTACAATGTAATACAATTAAAAAGGAGAAAATAACTATCACGCACTTAACACAACTTCTGTAGTTCACAGCAAACTGAGCTGTTGTGAGTGAATGGCGACCCAACTGGCCACTCCTCTGGCTACTCCTTCGGTAGCCAGCTACGTCGCCAACTTCGTCGCTGACTACGTCGCCTGGCTACCTCGTCTAATAAGAGCCTTAGCCATTGGAATAGAAATAGCGTGAAATAGAGTGGAATAGAACTGAGATTGAGTATTGTCCAAAATCAGCTGTTCATTGGGTAGTTTTTAAAATTACTGTTAAAAAACAAGTTAATTTATACTGTTTTAGCACGTTGGAGTTAGAATAAATTGGGCCTGATTTAACAATTTATTTTGACAAAAAAAATTAAACTTGGCAAAGATGTATAAATTCTAATATTAAATTTTGTAATAAAGGCCTGACTCATTTCTGAAACATAGTATTGAGGTTATGTTAATCCCGCAATAATTTTTACTATATTTAGGCCTGGTTTCAAAACTTTAGTTGACAGAAGATAGTAGACTAGGACTAAAATCGTAATGAAAGCCTCTCACGTTTTAAAACATATGTATTTGAGGTTATAATTAATCTTGTAATTACAGTTAATATAATATTTAAGCATGGTTTCATAATTTTACAAACCTATGTACAAACGAGCCATAAAGATAACGAGATTCTTTAGCAAATTTTCCAACTGCGAGCAAAACGAAGCAGCCATCTGAGGCGAGGTTGGGACGCGAAGCATCCAGGGGCAAAGCCCCTAGTACAAATTCAAAGCAGAGATACTTATTCGTTTAACCATGGAAACATTCGTACATCTATGTATAACATATAAACCTATATATTCGATTATTAATTACTTTACAATAATAATAATATCTTCTAAATCATTTTGATCTATCAATATGAAATAAAAAGCATTTAAAAGATAGAATTTTTATCTTTCTTTAAATATATTATAATAACGTATGTAAATAAAAATGTTTAACAAATAGGCCTATACTAGTTTTATAATCCCTATTATTGTTCACACTTACCGAGTTAAAAATCATCCCCGTCATCATAGTTAGGTAGGCCCAGATCTAAAATGTTGTTTTTAAATAATTTGTTTTTCAAATGATGTATTTCTGATGTGTATCTAATTAATAAGACTGTGATTTTTCACGGGGGCTTACTGGTAACAAATAATAAAAAGTGTGTGTACGTCCTGGTAACTTTTTTGTGGGTGAAGTTAGGAAAATCAAACATTTTAAACTTTTCTAGGATATAAATCACCTTTTTTGGTTGGTATCACAACTTTTCCATATCCCCAAAATGGAGGATTTTTGGAGCAGCTAAAACATCTTAAATGTAGAGACCAATCGAGTGACATCTCTGTGAAAGTTTTTGACAAAAGAAGAAAAACAGCAAAACCCAAATATCGATCTCAATCCAGTACAAAATGGCAGCTTATTTGAAATAACGCCATAAAGAGCAAATTCTTGTAAAGACCTGACAATCTATTTTCAGATAAACTTTAATCTGTTCGACAAATTAGGCCGTAAATTCTTAACAGTTTTCAGAATTTATAGTATCAGTTTTTTAGTTTCTATTGTTAACCAAGTTAACATCAGTTCTTATGTTACTTTCTGTTGAAAAGGAGTTAATTGCACCAGAAGGTATTCCGATACTAATGATGGTAGGCTATCGGGACTATATTATAGGCCTACTATTGGTCTTGGTATTATAGGAGACCAATTTATTAGACTGTTTTCAATTGAAGAAAATCTTAATCGAGAGGTGTACTGGATAATGCTCCAACAGCAGATTTCTCCAGAGTCCAGCTGTCCAATTAGCAACTAACAATGGTAATCAAGTTAGGTCCAGCAAGATAGAGCACCTCCACACTAAGACCTGCATGTCCGCGAGTATTTAAATATGATATTTCCCAATTACTGGATAGTAGAAGAGGCAGTATTAAGTGGCCTCCAATGTCACCTGATTTATCACCATTGGACTACTTTGTATGGGGTCAAATCAAATTAAATGCGTATGAAACCAAACCACAGTGTATAAATTATAAATGATCTAAGAAACAAAATAGTATAGGAAATCCAGAGTTCCTAGGAAATCCATACAACTCGACATTTCAAATTTTTACAGTAGGATTGGATACTACTAAACAATCCTTGGGAAGCAGTTTGAGCATCTTTTATAAATTACACATTAGTAAGTCTAATGACCAACTTCTATTGGCCCGTTGGGCACTTTCGCTTGATTATGTTTCTGAAATCTCGCATCACAAACTTTTGAGTAGACACAAGTCAGAGGGTGGAGAGGGAATAGGCGATACGTACTACTATAATAATACGTTATTATAATATTATAATTAATTATTATAATATTGCAATTATAATATTATTATAGGTATATTATAATAAGTATGCGAAAAATAGTGATAATGTAAGCAGTATTTATTTAGTGACTAATGATTTTGAGTGAGGTATTACAGTATACAGACCACAAAAAAATACCGTTTGAGGGACAGTCTTGTGTACACCGAGACCTTGAACGCTCCAATCGCCTTAGGGCGACGTTGACAAGTTCTTCCCACGCTTATAACTGAACGCGGCTGACTCAAGGCATTTATAATTCTTTAAACTGTGCGCTCAAGCCTAGAGCGGTAATTACCAGGAGTGTTCGAGACTAGTAGATATGGCAACGCTGCGCGCCCATCCTACTGGCCTCCACGCCACGGTATTCTTTAGTACCTAGTCTTTAATATAGTGTATGCACTCTACATAGAATTCTAAGAATAATTCAATATGCAAGGGATAATTATTATAATCCCTTTAACCCTTCAGGGGTCGCGTCACTGTCTAATCCACCGGGGTTTTCGTATTTTACTTATAACAACTGAGGGGAGGTTTTAAGATCCATACCTTCATACAAACTCATTCACTACTCAGTTATGACACCAGCACTCTTCCCGGGTGCTTCAGTTGGCATCTGTACTGCAATCGTTCTACCTACTGGTCTTTTCCACCGTGCGCGACCCTTCGCGTTAGTAATATTTGTTTGTGTTGATAAGAACAATATTCTGTGTTACTGCCAAGATGAATAGAAATGAATAAGAAAGTCTTTTAAATATTTTGTGTTATAAAATGAATATCAGTACAACCTTTTATTATCAATATATTTTCATTTATACAAATGTAAAGAACAGATACCCATTCGATTATCTTTTCGGAAAAATTCGTATATCTTCGTATATTTTAGAACAATATTTTTAACTAATGCTTATAAAACAACACAAAATGTAAAAAATATTAATGAAATACACTGTAAAACTTGGTTTGTGTAACAAAATACATGTTAAATAACATTTTACTCAAGAAATTACCTTTTTTAGAAATGTTTTTTTAATTATCTACTAAACCTGGTGGAATCCACCCTGCGCGACTCCTCACGTAACTATTATTAACGCGACCCCTGAAGGGTTAATTAATCCCTTATAATTATCTTACATACAGTTTTTTTTATACAAATCCCTAAAAACATTTCATTGAACACGAAAAATAATTACTTCCGGTTAAAAAACGCGCTTCCGGTTGTTGTTTTTTTTTTGTTACAAGCCAACTTGTGTAACAAATTTGGACCAAATTGGACTTAAAATGCGGCCGCTAGAGTGCGAACACGCACACATATATAATATTATATATATACAATTTGATTGACCTTGATTACAAAACGAGTTCTCTGGACCTTGATTGGTGCTCATTTACTACTCCCGAGTCCCGACAGTCCCGACCTTAGGTCTCACCATAAGGGTCACTGCAATGCAGTAGCTCATCTTTCCGATGGAAATTCGCTAAAAATAGACCTGTAAGAAAAGATATAATAATACTTTTTGGCACATCAGTATTCAACACTATATGAGATTGTCTTGTTTATTCTCATACAGTCAGATTCCAAATCCAGATCAGCCCAAGCAGTATCATTGATTATAGAATGTAAATAGATTTTTCATCACTCCGTACCGAAAGTAGCTACTTTCGATGTCAGCTGGTA
>JAGFPH010000834.1:167981-180769 GCA_018207615.1 Philaenus spumarius
CCCTTGCTCTAAATTTGTTTTCCCTTGCTCTCAATTAGTTTTCCATTGTTACGTTGTTATGTAGGCTTATTATAGTAAATTTGTTATTATAAAAAAATGTTAATTGAGAAATATAATAGTTTGCATTTTACTGAGGTTTCTTCTTCAGCATTGTGTGTATTTTTGCGTCGTGATGAAAAGTACCGTTCATAACTTGTACCGAAAGTGATTTTCCGGCACTTGCTCCAATTATTCCCGTACTCGGCTTCGCCTCGTACGTGAAACTTGGGCGCGCACCGGAAAGTGCCACTTTCGGTACTAGTAATGAAATATACTATTTATCAATGGCATTTCTTTGCTTCCTGTCCTGTGAACACTGTGAATATTAATCATAAACAATAAACATATGATCGGTACATTTTTAGGTTAATTGTTGTTTCTGTTTCTAATGTAGTACAATTATTATCATTGGACATTGGAGTGAAACCTCTCTTTTAATTACATTTTCTAATTGATTCGAAATTATTAAGGAAATTAATTGATTATCTATTATAGATTATGTAAAGGTAGAACAGTTTTGTACAATTAATTTAAGCCTAATCATCATAGCCTATAAGGCTAGATTATTATAAGTTATCCTAAGCTATTTTCGAAAGGGAAGAACTCATTAATTATGGAACCTTCTTTACATGAGGATGCTAAAATTAAAAAGACAGTTTTGCACGCTGGAAAAAATTATAAGCCATGTGGACCAGGAAGTAAAGTAAGTAGTCAGGTTTACTATTAGGCCTAAACTTATTGTCTCTAGTATTTTTTATAGGTTATGTGGGTAGAATTTTTTACAATAGACCTATGCCTCCACGCCTAATTGCATATGAGCTAGGAAATACTCTTAACACATATTTATAATGTTTAATTCTTATACTAGAGGTATTAAATTAATGGCATGAATTTATTATTCGACCCTACACCAACAGAAATGCAAGGATAAAAAACTATACAAAAAAGAAAGTAATAATAGCCTGAAGTTCTAACTTACAGTCACATTATGTTTACCTGTTTTCAACATTTAGCAGTAGAATGTGAAACAAGGTAGTCGTCTGCAAAAATATCCAAAAGTCGTATGGTAAATTTACGCCAAATCAATGTAAACAACAAGTAAATTTAATGTAACAAATTGTGGCGAAAGTATACATCCACACTCCAACTGATTTGAAGGTTAGGTTGCTAATTTATGGATTTGAAAATAGCCTGAAATTCTAACTTGCAGTCTCTAATCATAACTAGTTTGTTTCTATATTGTTAACATATATAAAAGTTTCTAACGGCATTTAAGTGGTTTTGTATAACAGAAATATTAGCTGGAGTGTGGATGTAAGACTTATACTTTCACCCAAATTGTATTTAATAAGAACGAAAATCACTATAACATAAACTTAGGCCTACCTCACAACATGCTAAATGAATAAGATTTAATAGCCTAATTCACCAAGTTTTAATACAACATGGTATTGAGTATCAATTTTAAAATAGATTTTGACTACTACATTCATTAGCAACCTATTAAATTCTCTGAAAATCCAGTTGAAATCGTATTTCAGTTTACTACCTTTAATTTTGTATTTTCTCTCACATTTTGTATTAGTAATTCTAATAAAAAAGTTTTAAGCTAAATAAATTTTTGAATGTCAATATAGGATCAGCATCCATGTTTTGTTGTTACCATTTCATCTTAGATAAATCTAATGACAGATTATGAAAGAGATTCATGCGCTAAAAAGAAACAGCATAGCCTAAATTAATTGTAGCAACCTAAATTATAAAATTGTAAATGGCCTACATTTTGAAATCACTCTAGTAGGCCTAAACCAGCAAAACCATATTCCCACAATCACCAGTTAAAATCATAACCCATTTCACCAAACTCCATACCATAGGCTACTAAAATAAAGATAATTCATATATAGTACGTACTATAAATGTATCGTGTAATGTAGGCCTAATGCGCATAGTAAAACATAGTTTTTACTTGCATGTATAATGAGTTGAGAAGAATTCAAAACAAATTAATATGTGAAAATTAAGAAGTAGAAACATCATTTCCAGATTGATAGAGAAAGCCTCACTTTTTTATAAACCATTAAAAGAGACGTTACAACTGTGAAAACCGGTTTCAACGTCATCTATACCAATAACGGGCTTAACAAAATGTTCTTATTTATTTTATGTTGAAAATACTTTTGGCAGATTGCTTTTATCTCCAAAAAACATGTCTCAATTTGTAATTTGCTTTCATCTCCAGAAATCTCTTTTAGTTCTGGATTCTGAATGTTCCTTAATGAAGACAGTTTTAGCTGTTCTTTCCACTGGTTTTGTGACTATATTTAGTAATGTTTTTGTTTGGACCTCCTCCTTCATGAATTTATAGCCTAGCCTACATGTTTTAAATAATCTCCCTAACTTGGCTGTGAATAGTTTTAATGTCCAATTTTGGTTCCATTAACCTTTTAACCGCCACACACGAGATATGCCGGGCATTACTAGTTTTCTAGGCAACCGCCAAGCACAAGTTATCTCGTTTTGAAGTTTTCAGCTGTTGTGGTATTGTTTTGACAGCTAAGTTACAGCTCTATCGTTGATATATGGAAGTAAACAAGCTGTTGACAGCACTGCCTAGCTAGTGCTCCACTGTGGCTTATTTTAGTGATACTATAAGTCACTATGTGCTCAGTTGCATTCTCAGTACAACGCGTGTTCGCTAAAGCTTAAGTTTACTGTGCGCGTCATTATAAATTGTTATTTGTGGATGTTTTTTATTTTTGACAGTGTTACATGAGTGGTATTTCGTTATGAGTGAGTCGTAATGGCCGAATCCTTTGTTAAGGATGAAGATTTATACTGTTTATTAGAACTTCCCAGTTCATAGTTGGACCGTAATGAAGGCTTCTCAGACAGTGACTGGAGCAGTGAGGCCTCAATTTTTCAATTTCCGATAGTCATGCTATATACCTCTAAGGAACTGGACAAATCCCAACTCTGCAAACATTCCATCTTGCGATAATACGTCAACTCTAGGAAGATAATATAGAAACTCAGACTCCACATCAGAAAACAGTTGGCCGTCCATCCCCTGGGGATCCACCACTAGGATGAACGCAACGTCACTTTCCTACATGTGTTCCTTCCATTGATAAAAAGGAGTACCCAACACGTCAGTATCATGTTTGTAAACACATGACGAGACGTGAACAAGCAAGGCGAGAGTCACATTACATGTGCGAGGAATGTGTGTCGTGCCCTGCTTCAGAGAGTATCATACTCTGAAGCACTTCCAAAAAACATGAAAGCAGCCTGTATATTGTAAAAATAGTTTTTTATCATTCATTATAAAGAAACATTTATTTTCATCACAAGAAAACTTTAAAAAAATTTGGCGAGTAAAACTTATTATTATTATTTTAGCAATTTTTAATTATAACTCAAATTAACCCACACCAAACCCACCCATCAGAAATTTAAACGTTGTTAACCCTTTATGTTATTTTTAATGCCTACAAACAATAATAATAACTGTTTGCTTTAAAAACCAACTGGTGCATTTTTTTATAAACATGAGAAATTCATCTAAAAACGGCAAAAATACGTGGCGTTGGACGGTGATGATGTGCCAGGATTCGCGGCGGTTAAAGGGTTAAACATAATTAGAGTTCACAAAAAAAGCACAAATCATATAAGAATAATTATTAGGGTTCACTCAACAACAGAAAAAAAAACTTTCACAAATATATTATTAAGAATAAAATAAAATCACATTTTTATAATCTCAGTTAAATACCAATTTACTATTCGTTGGCAAAGCTAGTTGAAGACTAATTTTATTGTTATGGAATGTTCTGTCTGTAGATTATTATTGGTCTGAAATTTCAGAAGTTGGTATAAAGGGCATCGATATATCTATTGACAAACTGTTGTACAAGGGAAATGAATAACTCACCAATTCATTAGCCACGCCAGATGCACTCGGAAGTTCATAACAATCTTTTTAGAAAAGTACCCCCACCCACGTCCTTTTTGGAAAGGTTCAAACCAGAGCTACGTGCCTGGAATTGTTGGCCAACAGTAGTTCATCACATTGATATTTTGTATCATATTCACATCATGCACATTTCTTTAGATTATTTAAAATCATGAAATATTAAACATTTTACTGAATCTAGTGTTTAGTTTTAAATCTTAGTTAAAGAAGTGTAAAACACCCTCCAGGTTACGAGTAGGCTACTCATTAGTTAAAAGCAAATATATGTAACTGACTGTAACAATTTCATGAGTAAAATCATTTTGTTACCGCAACAAATTATAGTTTGATAAACTTCAAACCATCCTCTCAGCTTTGGAATGTTCAGGTAAAAATGCTAATTTATTTTGGTTGATTTTATCTGTACAAAAGTTGTGGATTTAAAAAAAAACATTATTTAAAGTAAAAAAGTTTAGTGATAAAAAAAATACGGCGAATAATTGTATTACAAACAAGTAATAAGCTTAGTACTTAGAAATTGAATTAGGCCTAATCTCCTTCAAAGTACAGTAGACTTCCGATAATCCGGCACGTTCGGGACTTTTCCGATACCGGATTACCGGAAATGCCGGATTATCGGGCGGTATCGTGTGTGATCGCTGTATCATAATTCATACAATGAATACAGCTCCTACATGATATTAGAAAGCAAGTATCTTTTACCAGTAACATAAGGATAAACGTTTCTACTCAAAAGAATACTGTACAGAATAGAACAAAACTTATTTTTTATTGTACACCCTATATTATACACTATGGATACTACAGCAATACAATGATATAACTACAGAAGGTCTACAGTGATCTTTCCTACAGTAATTTGTAAACTAAATCATTTAAAAAAATCTCTAATGTCCTTTTGTTTTCTAGAGTCATTTTTCCTTTTTATAAAGTTATTTCTCACAATATGCAAATCAATTATTTCTGAAGAGTTATAACGTGAGTTTGCTTCAGCAAACGCTATAAACTTGTTCAATGCGTTTTCCGCTTCAACCCAGCTGATCCGTTCTTTTTCTTCTATTTCTTCATCGTCTGACTCAATATCTTCAATAAGTTGAGGATTGACAACACTTTGAAGAATTGTTTCATCTGTAAACTCTTCCTCAATAGGTAAATTCTTATTGATCTCAACCCATTCTATAATTTCCTTTTCGGGAATATTTTCCAAAGAATTGTTTCCACTTTTGATAATATCAAGTAATTCTGTGACTAAGCCCAAATCTTCTTCTTCGTCAAAAATTTGATCTGTTGAACCATCTTCGGCGGCAGCATTGGGTTTCCAA
This sequence comes from Philaenus spumarius, assembly GCA_018207615.1. Taxonomy (NCBI): domain Eukaryota; kingdom Metazoa; phylum Arthropoda; class Insecta; order Hemiptera; family Aphrophoridae; genus Philaenus; species Philaenus spumarius. Next base: position 173,319 of record JAGFPH010000834.1, read on the forward strand.
AGTTTTCTCTAGCTTCTTTGTAAAGTAACTTCTTTAACTTGAGACCAAACGAGTGCAATAGCATATACAGCATCCTTGACATTAAATTTCTTTTGAAATTCGGTTACATCACAGTCGGAGTTTAAAAGGTTTTGAACAAAGGAGCTCCTATAAAAACATTTCAAGTTTTGGATAACACCTTGATCCATGGGTTGGATCAAGGAGGTAACGTTAGGGGGCAGAAGTGTTGCAAATATGTTGCCAGAAACTAACTCGACTATAGGCAGATGGGCTCTGCAATTGTCCAAAATAAGGAGGGCTTTGCTATCTTCTAGTAGTTTCAGTTTTTTAAAGTTTGCCTTAACCTGTGGGACAAAGTGATGAAAAAACCAGTCTTTAAATAAGTTTGCAGTCATCCAGGCATTTCTTTGAGCATCATAATAAACAGGCAAATTTGTAATATTTTTTAAAGCTCTCGGTTTTTTTGATTTTCCGATTACAAAAGGTGTTATTCTGTGGCTCCCAGACGCATTGGCGCATACTAAAACTGTCAATCTATCTTTATTTTTTTTAAACCCCTTAGCTGCTTTTTCTTCTCCCGAAGCTAATGTCGATGTTGGCAAACAACGCCAAAGTAAGCCTGTTTCATCGGCATTGTACACTTGATCAGCTGATAGGTTATTTTCAGTAACGATTTTTTTAAACTCGCCAATGTATTGTTTTGCCGAGTCTTCATTTGCTGATAGTATCTCTCCCGTTACATCAAGTTTGCGAATTCCATGTCGAAATTTAAAGTTTCTCAACCAACCTTCTGAAAAATTACACTCACCATCTACGATATTCAAATCTGCTTTGAATTTCTTACCTTTTTCTACAATCATAGGGCCCGTAATAGGCTTTCCTTCTGCACGTTTTGCACAAAACTATTTGTATAGTACGCTATCCAATTGTTCCAACTTTGGATTCTTTAAAGTTTGCCTAGAGTCCATTTTGTGTGTTGTTACAGACTGAGAAACAAAACGCATAAGTTCATCTTTTTGTTTTTTAATATCATAAATGGTTGAAGAACCAATATTAAATTCATTCATTAAAATGTTTCTACTCTCACCTTTCTCCAATCATTTTATGATCTCTAGCTTTTGATTGATGCTGAGAGTGACGTGTTTTCGTTTTTGCCCCGCACTGTTTTTGCCACTTGTCGATGCTTTCGAAAACATGTTTACCTACGTTCCAAATTCGATTTTAAATTGAAATTAAATGCCTGCAAGACGTGAACTGTAAATCACTGTTTGCACTTTCAACTACAGCACTAAATCACAACAGTCAACTATTTGTAGTGAACTAAGCAACTAAGCGATGCAACAAAGTTACGAGAAAATGGCGAACTAACACAGTACACAGTACAGTCACAGCTAAGCGGACCTGTCTGAAACGAGTCTCGAGCTCATCCGAGGAAACCCGAAGTTCACCGAAGTACAATCTAGCACTCTAGGCCTACTGCATTGCAGAACCACAACTTGTACAAGCATGTTTGTGCCCGTAATATCGTAAAACAAATTATTATGTATATATCCATGATGGTGCCGGACTATCGGGCGTTCCGGACTATTGTGTGCCGGACTATTGGAAGTCTGCTGTACTGTCCTTGGCTAGTGATGCATTTGTCTCAACATTGAATCCAATACTGGAAGGCTTCTTTTGGAAGGGCTTTCAGCTGCTGGGTCGTGGTCATCTCAATGTTGGGAATAGTGCCAAAACGTTTTTCTTTTAGCATGGTTTTTATTTTTGGGAAGAGCCAGAAGTCACATATGGCTAACTCTGGTGAGTAAGGCGAATGTGGAGAAAAAATTTTTCGGCCAAAACTTGTGCCATCAGTCAAAAGTCTAAGAACACATTTGACACCCACTCTTATCATTTGCAAATTAATAATAAAAATGCTTTGCATGAACCTGTACGAGATAAGCTCTTGGAAAGTCATTCGCCTGTTTGAACGAACAAGTTTGGCCACTTTTTGCAAGTTTGTATCTGTTTTTAAGGTTGAAGGACGTCCAGATTGTTCGTCCTCATCAACCGACTCATTTCCACTTTTAAATCGTTTATACCACTTGTAAGTCTTTAGAGTTACCTTCGCCGTACATTTCATGAGTTTCTTCACTTTTTGTCACTTTTTTGTAACTTGAAACAAAATGTAATGTTACTGGTAATGTGTTGTTTGAAATCCATGATGCACAACGCATATGGTAAACACGACCTCACTCTAACGGTTCTGGAAGCTGACTGACAAGTCAGAACGTGTTCAAACTTGCTCAATAGATCGGGCAAGTTAGATCAAATGGATGTAGCGTCAGCAGTTGCTGCTATCAAAATTCATACATCGTATTTTTTTATCACACCTCATATTTCTAGCTTTAAAACATATTTTGAATAAATGAATAGCTGTCTGGAAGAATGTTGTAAGGTTGCCTTATTTTGGAAAAACCTTGTATAGAATATTAGAAATCATGTGCTGCTATCTATGGATTAAATTTTGTACCAACTCAGCTGTTTCCATTGTTTTAATTTTTCTGTTGTGTGGAATAATGCTGTATGATTCAGTAAAAAGGCTTCAGTTTTTAATTGATTATTTTCTCTGAAATCTTCTGTTTACAACGATATACATAACACATATTATTAAACAAAATTTTACCAAGCTTTTATTAAAAAAAGTGAAAAAAAATATTACTAAAACAATCCTTGAAACACAAAATGTTGAACTATGTGTCCTTTTTTTTATGTGGTTTAAAAAATATATATATTAAATAGGCCTACTGCAGTAAACATTTTCAAAACAGCCAAAGCAGAGACCAGTTAAGTATCATATCCCGTCAGCTTGGAAACGAGCCAACCACCATTTGCTTTACTTCCCTGCCTCCTTCCCTCTAACCAAAGTTATGAAAAGCTACCTGGTCTTTAGGTTTGGGATCTCCTGATTAAGAAAATACCACGATGTTCACTTGGCGAAGGCTTGCCTTAAAAATAATTCGGACACGCAGCTGAACTGCTGACATGAGTTAAGCGAAAGTCCAAAATTAAGTTTAGGCTATATGATTTTAGGGTTTCAACCAACTATTTGGGAAATGGTCTACTCTTGAAGAAGTTGAGTAGCAGAGTGCGTGTACGAAATATATTAGAATTTGTTTGTAACTCAGCCTCCAACCCCTGCTTAAGTGGTTCTTCGTTCTGCTCACAAAACTCTCTTTGTGGGTTTGCACCTTAACCTTGTGGCCTCATATTTTTTAGTGCTTTGGTTTGCTCACAGTGGTTTGCTTCCCGGCTGTTGGCCTCATAACAGGCGTTGGCCAATTGTGGATTTGAACCAAATACTTTTATGGTATTTTATGTTTTGATCGATTTTGGGGATCCAAACGAGCTATAAGGTCGTGTAAAAAAACCAAATGTGTAAAATAACCTCCTAGACTTATATTTTTACATAAAACCCCAAAAAGGGTTAATTTTAGTTCAAAAAGTTGCTAAACAAATTACTTCCAGTTCTTGGATTTTCTTGGTGAACGAACTCATCCGAGCCACTTAGACAACTAACGTGTGTACCAAATTGGGACCAAATCGTACTTAAAATGCGGCTCATAGAGTGCGAACAAGTATATACCATACATAAAGTTTTTAATGACATCCGAAAGCATGTTCTGGGGACCATGATTGGTGCTCATTTACTACTACCGACTTTATGTCTCACCATAAGTGTCACTGCAAAGCTCATCTTTCCTACATGGATATTCGCTTAAAACAGATAAATTAACGACTCTTAGTTACTTTCTCCGAATCTTACTCTCTACAAGAAAATATATCTACAAGTAAAAATAAATTCATCAGCACCATCTACGAGTAGTTATATTATAAAACAAGCTTGCTTGGTTTTCTCTTAACATTAATTTGTATATACCGGTATTGTACAAGCGAGAGATAAATTTAAAGAATAATGAGACATGAAGAATGCATATTAATTAAAAGACAAACACAATTTTTTGTAATTTCTACGAGATTTAATGAATCTTGCCGACCAAGGTTTCGCCCGTGACGGCATTGACGAGGCAGCTTTACAGACTAAAGAATATTAGAAAAACAAACGTGTTTGAACATAAAACAGTTACTCACAACAAAGAAAAAGGAAAGAGAGTGGAAGGGAGGGGGCGTGGGGTACGTATGGTCATAAGGTTGACAATGGGTTTAGTAGAGGCGAGTTGGACAAAAATTCTACCTGATCATTAAGTACAAGGCTAGCATCTTTACAAAATAATCTCTTAATTTCTAACATTTCCAAAGAATTTAATTTCCTACTTTTATCATTGACATGGAGAATCTTAAAGTTAATATTATTCGAAAAATCTGACACCAAATGATTTTTTAGATGGTTAGAGAAACTAGAGTCATTATGACCCAACCGCCAACTTCTTTCATGTTCGCTTAACCTACATTTAAAACTACGGCCTGTTTGGCCTACATAAGCTGCATTACAGATGATACAAGTTATCTTATAAACACCACATTTTTTCATGTTATCTATTTTGTCTTTACAATTTATTAGCATTTTCCCTAAATTGTTTTTGCAATAAAAGAATGCATATTGCCATCTGGTTTCTTGTCTCGTACAAGAAACCATACTCCATAGCATACAAAGTTAGATATTTTAAAGCACGTTTTATTTATAGGACAAATACACACTAACTTATCTTTATTCAATAAAACATAAAACTTTCTTATAAAAGTTAACATTATTTACTTTTTTTTTCTTTTTTTTTGGGTGTTTAACGTCCTGCTGTTTACTAAAAAGGTGAAAATGTTGAAGCTTAATAATATTGGTTTTCAATGCTGAATAAAAATATGGTTTTATATCTTAATATTCTTCTAGGCAGCTATTCAAATGTCAAACAGTTATTTGTACATTATTTCTATAAATGTTGTTTTCCTTTTCGGAAATATTTTAACATAATTGTTCTCTTTTTTCCATATTTCAGGTGACTTTCCATTTCCAAACTCGTTTGTGTAATGATGAAAATACTCTAGTCGATGACAGTTATAAGATGAAAAATCCTATGCATCTGGTGCTGGGGAAAAATTTCAAACTTGAAGTATGGGAAACAATCGTACAGAAAATGGCTGTCAATGAAGTGGCAAAGTTTACAATTGACAAAAGCGTAAGATTTAATTTAAAATAATTGCGCTAAATTCTTTTAACCCTAGAACTGATAAGTTGTAAATTACGACTCGTTTAACTGTGTGTGAAATGACAGTCATAATTTACGACGCATTTACTCGCTTCTGCTAAACATATCTTTTTAAAAATTAAACCATTCGATTCTTTAGATTCTTTTCTGTATATATCTATGGTAAAATAATCTATTGTTTGTATTCTGGCAGCAACAAAATCCAAACTCCTTCCGCTGTCCTAGCTGACTATTTCAGTATTGCTAAGTTATAAAATATTTTTGCATTCTTTATTTACAATATCATTTGTCGATTGTTTACATATTACTTAGCTAAACTAAAGTGTGCTAATAAGATATGGAAAGTCTAGTCTAAAACTATAGTTAGAGTCTCAAACATACTTGCACAGGTTCAAACCTAGCTGTGTTTGATTTATTGCCACATATGCCGCACTCACATCTTTATCAGTATAGCTGACATAAAATTAAGACTTTAAGCAAAATAATAAAATCAATAAATAAAAAAAGAGGAAGAATTTTAAACTACAGTTTCAGTGTTGTAGGCCTACCTAGGTTTAGTTTGACTCAAATAACTTTTTTTTATACAACTGGATGTGTGAACCTACAACTTTGTTTTAACTTTATTTTTCATAATGATACAGTGATCATATCTTTGTATTGATATATATTTTTAAGTAATTTTTTATTCAAATTACAAGTAGTGCAAGTGAAAATATTATTTTTGTGAATTTAAAAATGTATCATTTACCAAGGAATAATATATTAGGCCTATGGCTACAAGTAGGTGATTTAGTAACATAATTTTCTTATTCTGTACTTATTTCAGAAAAAAAATATTGTTTTATTTACTAAGTATATTTTTAATGATTTTAAGCCAACAGCTGTAAGAAGCGCTAAAACCGTTCTTGGATTTTAACCTAACAGTTTTAGGTTTAAATAGGCAAACGTATCTTTTAAGCAGTGCCTGTAAATAAGATTAACTTGATCTTTTAATCCTAAAAGTAAGATTTTCTATTTTTTAGAAATACAAAAATCTGTTTAAAAAAATAATGTTTACATCATTTTAAAGGTTTAAATATTTTTCTACATAATCACCACTTTGATTGCTGCATTTTTGTAGACACTGTGACAGTTTTTGTATGACCATTATATGCCCGTACCCCACATCCTTGAGAAAGTGTTGAACCTCATCTTTCATTTCGTCATCCGAGTTGAATTGCATACCAGAAAAGTGTTCATTGAACTTAGGGAACAGTCCGGACTATAGGGTGGGCGTGTGATGATTTTCCATTTAAACTGTTGCAGGAAGGCAACGTGTGGGCAAACATTATTATGTAGAATGCTTACGCCCTTGATCAAAATTCCTCTTCTCCGGTTTTGCCACATTTACATGATATTTGTTTGATTTCAGGTGTAAAGTGGAACATTCAAGTTTCGTTATATGTAATAATCGAGTTTAAAAGGTTTTAATTTGCATAGTGGCAAAAAAATACGCGGGACGAATCAAATTATTGCCACTTGGAATCTTTTGAAAACATTTGTGGTACCCATATTGTGCTCACATTCCGATACATGAACTTTTCCATTAAAATCCTTAGAATGGTGATTTGGGAAACCTCAGGAATCAAAGCTCAAAGATCATCCAAAGTCATGCGCTAATCTTCGCGTAAGGTTTTCTTAACTTTTGCGACTGTCTCACCTAAAATTTACAATCTCCAGCTCCTTTGTTCGTTGTGAATTTCAGTACGACAGCTATAAACTTTCTGCACCACTTGCAAACGTTTTTGACATTAATACATGACTCTCCATACACTTCCATTAATTGGTGATGCATTTCGACACCTTTTGCGGTCGAATACCGAATAACTGGGTGAACTTAGCACTTGGTGTCCAACGGGAGCTCCTTTCTCAACTGCCGCCATGCCAAGACTGAGTGTCCCAGAGAGGTCCGCACATGCTTGTTTGAGAGTGAGGGAAGGAACGATGGCCATCAGTCGCAAGAACAGTTTATCTCCGTCCCCAATGCTTTTGAGACCTTTTGGGATTACTCTCGTAGAAATAAATCTGGAGATTTTAAAAAAAATATTCCCTATATTAATATTTTGCCTATGTTTTTTTAACAGCTGTGTTTAATTTTCAAAAATGATTTCAGCTAGTTTCTACATATCCTTTCGTATCAAAAACCCTAAGAGATGCAAACAATCCAAATCATGTAACTAGAAGTCATTGCTGCGGGACAACACTTCAGAA
>JAGFPH010000834.1:187410-213409 GCA_018207615.1 Philaenus spumarius
CTTTGCCATGTTTTGAAATTTACCGTACCAAGAAAGTCTTTGAATTTTTAGCATAACTATTGTTGAATTGTTGATATTTTTCTTAACATTTTGTGTTTTTACTTTATGTTAAAATAAAACTAAGTCATTTTGTAACTTTGTTTAAAGTGTGTTTTTTTCTTACTCCTTTGCAACCGTTTTTTTTTTTTTGTATTGTTGACTACATTTTAAAGACCATGGGGGCCACACTCCTGGAAGGAGTAAACAAATGAACCTATAGAAGTAACAGAACGAGGTGCAGAAATTAGGATGGATAGTGAATGTTTTTTGTAGTAGAAAAGTTCAAGATTACGTATATTATTTTTAATCGTAGAAAGAAAAAAAGAAATTTGATGAGAATTTAATTTATCACTCCCCTTTTTGTAATAAGGTACAGGGTTCTGAAACTATGTTGACATCCAACAAATTAGAGAAATCAAATACTTAGGAATTACAATAGATTCTGGTTTGAACTGGAGGGGCACATATCAAGTCTAGAGAAAACTTCTTAAACATTCTTAGAAAATTCTATATTTTATCAGATATATGCCCTACCCAAACCTTTCTGGCGTTTTACCGCTCTCTTGTAGGTTCCCATGTGGGATATAGGTTGGTTTGCTGTTAGGGACTACTACTTCTACTTTACACCCAGTATTGGTCTTGCAGAAACATTTTGTTAGATTAATTTCAGAAAAATCTAATATGGAATCATCCTTTCCGCTTTGTAAAAAAAATTTATATTATGCCACTAAAATATTTGTATGTCTACAAAATTTAAAAAAAATATTCTGCAACAGAAGTACAAATAATCCGATATCACCTGAACTATGTCCATACGAACTAAGACTTAAATTCACTGTAAATGTTCTAAGCCCAAGACTTACCCTTTTTAAAAACATTTTTACCTACAATGAACCTAAATACTGCAACGCTCTTCCGGCTGGTTTGAAGGAGGCAGGGTCTCTGTCAAGGTTTCTTAAATTGGTCAGGACTTGACTCTGTAACACTGATAGTTTGTTTGACAGACTCAAAATTATTTCCTAAGACTGTTAAGAATGTATTATTTGTAATTGTGTTTTTAAATTCCCACTTTTATAATTACGTATAATTTCCTATTAAGTGCAGGTGCTGTAAATGTCTTCTTTTGTTCTGGACAAATTGTATAAAACTTTTGTGATGGATCCCCACAACAAGATTTTCCTTTAGGGTACCTAATTTTGTTTTTTTATTTCATATTTATTCTATGTATGTTTCTTTGTTTATATACTACTAGCTGACCCGTACGGCGTTGCCCGTGGTTGTTGGTATTTTCAGTCTTTTTCACGTAATTGTAATTCTTTTTAAGTGTTCGTTGAATACCTGTGCGTATCCTACTGAGGTCATGAAAAAAAGTCTACGCTATTTAGGAAAGCACTGAAAATTGTATTCCTGTAAACTACTATCTAACATGAAAAAGCTTTAAACATATCGTTTTAATTTATAGTTTTTACTAAATTTGACTTTCACTTAATTTTATTGACAATGTTGCGAGCACCTACGGCCTTAGAGGAAGGTACGTACCAAATTTCATTCCAATTCGTTCTTATAGGGATTTTTAGTAACTTTGACCCCCCTCCCCAAACCACCCTAAAATTTCGAATTTCTGTTAACCCTTTTTTAGCGAGGGTTTAAATTAGCTGTGGGTCGTAGAAAAGATATTTGAATCACTTTGTAACATCCGCGTTAATTTAAGATGTAACAAACTGGTTCAAATAGAGTTTGTAATTTTAAATGTATAGGCCTAATTAGTATAAGATATATATTGTTTAGTATTTAAATATACAATATACAGTATATACCAAAATAAAGCTACGAATGTGATATTTTAATGGCATTTAGTTTAATTCAGATGGTTTGTTGTTTAGTTTTCAATAAAATATGTTTAAACTCGTGAATGTTTTTGGTTATGCATGGTGTCAAATAATTTGTTTGTTATTATTATTATTGATAGCGAAAATATGTTTTGAAAAGTATTAAAAACTTCATAGTTATGATGTATTTTATATAAACAATATTTTAAGCAGCATATCTCTAAGTAGGCCTATTTCGATATTTTAATAACCAATGTTTGAGTTGAATTATAATTCTGTAAGCATTTTTATTTGTGTTTGTTTATAGTTTTTCAATCTAACCTTAAAAAGCTGTTGGTTTTGAAGAGTATTAAAGTGATTATAAATTTGCTAAGTAATGTTACATGTAAACAAACATAAGCTTTTTATACGAACAGCTGTTTTTGTGAGCTATGGTTTTGAGTTCATACAATAAATGCTGTTCAGTTTCTTCCAAATTTGAAACTTTTTCGGGAAACTTTTCAAACTTTCCTTTACGTATAAACCTTCTATGAACTACTACAAACATTTTAAGACCAAAAATAGCCAAATCGGTCCAGCCGTTCTCGAGTTTTAGCGAGACTAACGAACAGCAATTCATTTATATATATATAAGATTTGTGTGTGTGTTTTAATCCATTTTTAATATTTTTAGTAGTTTTGAATTATGATAAAATAAATACATTTTTTTTAAATTGGGTGTTGGACCACACGTTGGAAGTGATATATTCTATGACCGATCTATATTTTTATCAGTATTAGTATTAGAGGAGAATTACTGGATCAAAACCATCTGAAATTTATTCAAGAATGAAAAGACAATATGGGAAAAGTTGTATAAACCGTGCAAAATTTTATAAGTGGCTAGATTGGTACAAACTTGGGTGAACAAATGTAAGTGATGTGCAACATTCAGGCCGACCGATTGAGGTTTCAAATGCTTTGATGGAAAACCAAATCGAAATTCTTATTCAGGAAGACCGAAGAATTACAGTGGCTCAAATGGCTGAAACTTGTCATTCAAGTGTATTCATCACCATCCACTCAATCATTCATGACAAGTTGAAATACCACAAAACATGCGCACGTTGGGTTCCAAAACTGTTGACAGACAATTACAAAAATGTCAGGCTTCAAATCTGCCAGGAACTGAAAAGACATTATCAGGAAGAAGGAAACTTAGATACATCACTTTGAGCCCGAGTCCAAGCGCTAAAGCATGGAGTGGAAACATGCGTCTTCTCCTGTAAGGAAACAATTCAAAACCCAACCAAAAGCTGGAAAAGTCATGCTCATCATTTTTTGGGACTTTAAAGGTCCAATTTTCTGTGACGACCTGGAAACTCAGCGCATTGTAATGGAGAGTACTACAGGGAAGAACTGGAAGCAAAAGTGAAGCCAGCAATTCTGAGTAAGAGACGGGGTTTGCAGAGTAAGGGAGTGCTTTTTCTCCAAGACAATGCTCGCCCGCACAAAGCTTATGAAACACTTGAAACTATTGAAAGGTTGAACTGGGAAGTCCTACCCCGCCCTCCTTATAGTCCTGATTTGGCTCCATCAGTTTTTCACTTGTTTGGACCTATGAACAAATTTTTGCTAGGTAAGAGATTTGAAAACAATAAAGATGTGAAGACAGCGGTGCAAGTCTGGCTTCGATGCCAAAGTAAAGAATTTTTCGCTGAAGGCATAACAAAGCTGGTACGGCGATAAGATAAGTGTATGGGGGGAATTATATTGAAAAATAAAAAAGGTTTTACCTATATATAATAAAACACTTTAACACTACGCCTGTTTGTCTCTTTACTTATTGAACGCCCCTCGTAGTTCTGAGTAATCGCAGGTGGCAGCACACCAACACATTATCAAATATTTAAAGCAGAAGACCGTTAGAACACTCGACGATTCACACTATACTCACACATTAAGCTGATAAGAACAGATATTACACTTTGATCTTGACCAAGAGGCCGAGAAGCGATACTATTACAAGGCACTTTGAGTAACCAGTTAAAAAGTTCCTAGTCTGTAATAGCACGAAGTTTATATAAATTTAAATTTTTTATACTAGTCGCGGTAAGAAAGAGCACAGTTTCTGGGCGAATTGTCTTCAGGATTACTTGAAACGTTACTAGCTACATTTTAACATGGAAGCACGTGCTTACTTGTCTATGAATACTATAGATCACCTATTCCCTCTCCACGCTCTGACTTGTGTCTATGCAAAAAATTCATGAGTCAAGCGAAAGTGCCCAACTGGCCAATAGAAGTTATCACTTCAAAAAAAGATTCCGTGTGGTCTATGCATGGTGGATATACAGTAGATGTTTACTATCTTGTGCATCACCTTTCATTCTTCTGCACATCTGTTGTAATCTGATATTATTCGTCATATCCTATAATGCTGATAGTATAATACAGTAAATATCGCATAAACACGGGCTTACACTGACATTGCTCACTATCGGCATTTTCGTTATTCTGTTATGCCTAGTAACTATTGATGTGTCAAACCATTGTACCGCATTTTACAAGAGTCGTTCAGAAAGTAAAGAACGTTTTGGTATAGGTAAATAAAAACAAAAGATCTTAATATAAACTTTATTTAAATAGTCACGATACCTTACTCTTCTTTTCAATGTAGTCGCCATAGCTGTCAAGGCACTTATTGTAACATGGCATCAATTTTTCAATTCCGATGTTGTACTCCTCTACCGCTAAAGATTTGAACCAGGATGTCACTTTTTTCCTCCCAAAACTTTCTGTAGTTTCGGGAATAAGAGGTAATCACTTGGTGCCAAGTCAGGGCTGTTTGAAGGATGTCCAAACATTTCCCACTTCAGGCAATGAAGTTCTTGCTGATGTATGAGGCCATGCATTGTCATGAATCAAAACCACCTTTGCCGATAACATTCCATCTTGTTTCGGATGGCGCGTCTAAGTGGGAGAGTTCCACAATAGGCCTCTGAATTTATTATGTCTCCTCTTGGCATAAATTATATGGGGAGTAAACCCTTTCATTCCCAAAAAATGGTTGCCATCACCTTTCTGGTGTTCAAATGTGGTTTTTCTTTTCTGCGTTTTGTGGGTGAGTTTGAGAGTGTCACTCAATATGTTAGGCCTAGACTGATGAACCAACACATGTATTTACATTTATTACCATAGCAAACAATTGAATAAAATAACAGATAAAATAGCTGTTTGTTCTAATATTTTCATTAACAGCTGATTTCAAACTTTAAAGCAATTATTTGTATTTCTAACATTTAGATTATGTTTTTATTAAAGTTTAGACCTGAGCCTTGCTGGTTCTTTTAACCTTAATTATAACTGATGCTATAAAATATACAAAATAATTTGATTTGAACATTTAACATTTTTTACCATCTTAGCTTTGGGGTTATTATTAATCCTACACCTTTATTATAAAGAAAACATAACATGATTATGTTTACAGAAGGTTCCAGTTGTTTCCCCTAGTTTGACTATATATTTAAATAGGCCGAACATTTTATACATTCAGAAAACAAACGACACTTCGCACTTCACATTTGGCGGGACTTTTGGTGGGCACTGCCATTTTGAAAGGTTACAGAACAATGTGCCCAACTGTTCAGCAATAAACATCGACTCGCACTGAAGCAGGCACGGAGTTAACAGGTGCACATGCTATCAAAGTAGTGGGGCATCGGTGTCGGCTGTAGTGCGCAAATGCGCAAACTTTCTTTACTTTCTGTACTTTATTGTTGTTTTTTGACATATTATATGCGACTCAGATAAAATAGAACTCTACAGTGTTCTCTAAGCTGAGTAGTAGTCTACTAGTAATAACCGCAGACATGTGACTTTTTTGATCGAGCAAAAACTGAACATATTTAAGTGTCTTGAAGAAGGCGAAAACAGAAACTGTATCATGCATGATTGTAATTTAGGGTTATCGACTATTTACATTATAAAAAAACGAACTACACAAATTAGTGGCTCGGGTTATGATAGCAAAAATCATTGAATCTAGAAATATGTTTTAAAAAACTTTAATCGAAGCAGTGCTAAACAGTGCTTTATACACTTGGTTCCTTGGTGTCAGATTGGAAGATACACCTGTGATTGGGCCTTTGGTAGTTGACAAGGCAAAGCAATGTCACCGAGAGATATACTTACCAGACAAAAAATGCATATTTTTCAATGGTTGGCTTCAAACAATTACAGTTTGTCGTGAAATCTGTAGACTAGATGTGAACATTGAAACCATATCGGCCAATGGAAATCGGTAATATTTTATTACCCGAGCCCTGATTGTAGGGTTTCTACTGTAATTTAAACAGTATTGGAAGTTTTTTATTTCACCTATTTGTATTTTATCTAGGCTGTAAATAAACCCTCACCTGTAGCATTTGAATGGTGCTGTATTATCCGGCACACTAAGCTAATAATGTGTAAGCAGATGATACAACCATTATTATGTCTGACCCAGATCAGACAACATTAGAAATCATATCCTTAAATCAGGCTATTAAGTTCTTTGAGAAAACCCACTTATGTTGTATTTGTTCTCAGCAAGCTACCAGAAATTGCAATGCAGTAAATGTATTTGCAGATAACTTCAGCTGACTGTTAGTTTCTGGGTCTAACAGTGGATTCATGTGAAAACGCTATCTGCAAGATAGAATTAATCAGTCTATGTCCTGAAAGGTTTATCACATTATTGTAACTTATCAGTTCTGAGATTGGCTTATTATGATCTTACGCAATATGGAACAGCAGTTTGGGGAAATGCATCAAAAGGTCTAATGCTGCGAGTTTTCATAATACAGAAGTATGCAGTCAGGGCTATTTTTGGTTAAAAGCCTGGAGATACAAGCCCTCCCCTCTTTGGAAAGCTTGACAATTTGACTTTTCCTTTCTGTCTGTATTATTGGTTCTCTTTTCTAAATTTCATGCAAAACTAGACCAAAATAACAGTGAGCAAACCAATAATTTAACTGTTCCAAGTTACAGACTTGTTATAACCAGTTAATCACCCGCAATTTCAGGGGCCATCCTACATAACAGTCTTCCCAAAAGTCTTAAAATAATTACAGAGAAGAGGATCTTAAAAAAAATTAATAAAAGAATTAAATTTGTATTCCATAAATGAATTCATGTGGCATCCATCAGTAGATTAATGTATATTTTAAGCAATGCTATAAGATGTTGTTCTTCTCCTTTTTACTTTCTCACTATACTATAGTATAGAGAAAGTATAGTGATCGCAAAAAAAATCGATGTTGAGATTTTTGTGGAAATATCCGTTTTGGGACCCCCTGAGTCCAAAAAAGTGGTTTTTACAAAATGTCTGTCTGTATGTCTGTATGTATGTCTGTATGTATGTATGTCTGTATGTAAACAAAGCTAGAGAGAAAACTATTCGATCGATTTCAACCAAATTTGCACCAGACATGTCCAGTACGCCTGTATAGATGCACGAAAAAGGGTTTTGAACAATTTTGAAAAACAACCCCCTTTTTGGCCAACAAACCCCCAAAAAATCAGTTATTATTTTTTTATAAAAAAACGGCTCTAACGATTTTGATAAAATTTGGCTTATTTGTAGCCTTTAATGTGCCCTACCATATACAAAAACCCGCATCTTCCTAAAAATTCTCGTTTAGCTAATAATAATAATAATAACTGATTTTTGGGGGTTTTTTGGCCATAAAGAGGGTTGTTTTTCAAAATTTTTCAAAATCTTTTTACGTGCATCTATAAAGACCTAATTGACGTGTTTGGTACAAATTTGTTCGAAATCGATCGAATAGTTCTCTCTCTAGCTAATAATAATAATATTTATTAGTTAATCGCCTACTTTAATAAAAGTGTACAAAGCTAGAGGGAAAACTATTCGATCGATTTCAACCAAATTTGCACCAGACATGTCCAGTACACCTGTATAGATGCACGAAAAAGGGTTTTGAACAATTTTGAAAAACAACACCCTTTTTGGCCAAAAAAACCCCAAACAATCAGTTATTATTTTTTTATAAAAAAACGGCTCTAACGATTTTGATCAAATTTGGCTTATTTGTAGCCTTTAATGTGCCCTACTATATAAAAAAACTCGCATCTTTCTAAAAATTCTCGTTTAGCTAATAATAATAATAATAACAGATTTTTGGGGGTTTTTTGGCCATAAAGCGGGTTGTTTTTAAAAAAATTTCAAAACCTTTTTACGTGTATCTATAAAGACCTAATTGACGTGTTTGGTGCAAATTTTTTCGAAATCGATCGAATAGTTTTCTCTCTAGATAATAATAATAATATTTATTAGTTAATCTCCAACTTTAATAAAAAACTCTCCTACCCCACCCTACAAGTCACAGTGAATCTGTTTAGTAATTTAAATGTGTTTGTGAGAAAGTATGTGCCAGTTCCTGGTACCGTTTATTTGATTAATAAACATGTTATTATGTAAATTTTGCCAGTGCTTATACAATGTACATGGTCAGTTGATAAGCATGTACATGGCTGCTGTGGATAAAATAAATGTTTAACTGTTTGTAAAATTGCTTTGCTTGCAGACAATGTGAAAGCTCTATTTAGACGGGCCAAGGCAAACGCTTCTGTATGGAACGTTGAAGAGGCTAAATCTGATTTCGAACATGTCGTACGTTTAAATCCTAAACTCATGTCAACTGTTTCTACGGAATTGAGTAAACTTGCTGATGAAGTGAAGAAAAGAGATTTACTTGATCGGCAAAAGCTGCAAGGAAAAATATTCTAATATTATTTGTTTTATTTGTTAGGCCTATAATTTAAGATAAATTGTCTAAATTTATGTATTCATGAAAACAACAAAAAACAAGTGATATTGGTGCAACAAATCTTCCAAACAAAATAATAATATTAAACATTTCTTTAAATGTTTGTTTGAGGTCTCTGGGATGAGATTATTAGGCCGAGGGGTACTTAATATTGAGATTTCAGATGTAATAAATGAAAGCACGTGAATTGCTTTGTAAGAATCTTTGAACACATTTATAAAATATGATATTTGAATAAAAACATATTTTATTCTTGTAAAATACAAGAATGATTTAAATGATTCAATGGTTGCATAAAAGAAATCAAAATACCAGCTGGTAGATAACTTAATTTACTAGTAAAAACATACAATACCCCTGTGCACATTTCCCTCACTGTTTTAAAAATGTTTTTAAGAAGTTAACATTGATTGCTCACTCTGATGTAAATGTCCCCTTGTGGTGATTTCTTAGATCTTTATCTGGATGTAGATAACTTGTAATTATCTTCAATTATTGAAATTGTCTTCTTCACCATTTACGCTAGACTATGCTAGTGCATACAAACTAAATTTTAAAACAACAAATGTTAGTATTAACTGTTCTGGTCTGGTCTGTTCTTACTTTGGATAAGAGACCTACACTTAGGTTTTACCTAAACACGTACATTATCCACATGGTGGATAGCCCACAGGTTCTTGTGTGCGGATTTTTGTTGTGCGTTTTAATGTATTTCTTAAAACATACACATGAAAGAAATACATGCGTATTATTGGTGAATTTTTATATATTTTGAAGTCATTATGTTCTAGATGTGATAGGTTTTGTTAAGTATTCGTCTTCGTAAATTACATTTGTAATGTCAAAACTGTAAAACGACAAAGGAGTATAAGGATCATTTGAAAGTTGGTACTCCTATACAAATATGTATTAATGGTCCAGGAAAGTAGGAACATATAAAAATGTATTTTTATTTTGGTTGCATAACTTCATATAAGAGTTTCCACTGAATTTTGATTATATTTATTAGTCCAATTGACTAATTTTACATTTATATTTGACAAGTCAAAAATGTACTAATCCTAAACCAATGTAAGACTTAAGTCAGTCCAAAGGTGGCCCTGTGATTCTACACATATCGGCAGACCAAAACAAGTCATGGAAGTTAGACAATAAAACGTTTTCTCTTCCACCCATGGCTGTTAAAACAAACTTTTTTGAAACCATGTTGGCTTGGAGAAAAGTTATTTGCATTTCTTAAAAAATTAATAATAACGTTTTTCCAAACATTTTAGCTATTGCAGACAACAAAGAAATGGGACAATAGTTGTTTATCAACGTTTTATCACTACTTTTAAATAAGGGAATCACTTTGGCCACTTAAAAATTTCTCAGTAAATAATGGTAAGAGCTTGAGATTTTTCTCTTTGTAAATTGTTTTTAAGCCATGAGTTTATATTTGGTTAAGATAAAAGTTGCTACTGTTAGGCACTGATCATACTGAGGCGTCACACAGTACAAACGGGAAGATACTCCTGATTTAGAGGGAAAATAATAAAAAAGGTTCAAACTGGTGCGATTTTTTACACTGTGTTTTTCATGTATTGTATATCGCTTTCAGCATGAACAGCACCTTAAAAAGAGTCTGTGTATTTGCTAGAGAATAATAGGGTGTGTTAAATTTTAAAATCATATCCTAATTTTTAGACAGTCAGCGGTGACTGAATAGTAGCTATATACAAATATTTATATTTTTAAATAAAATGGAGCTAATTGTACTAACATCTATTTTCAATTTTATAACACTATTGTAAGCTTCAAATGAGATTAAATTGAAGTAATTGTTTTATTTTGGTCTAAATTAAAAGAAAAAATGTGTTCAAATAATTATTTTTCTATTTAGAGGCTGCCATATTATAAAGTTTCCAATCCAGGTTTAACCAAGGGACCAAAAATTAAACAAACATTGTAAATTGAAACAAAACAATTAGATATAAAAGTATTAATTTGATTGTAGTAAATTTTACAATGTTTTATTAGCCAAACAACTTTGTAAACTTTAATGTTTTAATGATGCCACTGAATTGCTAAATATACTTTTATATTTCCTTTATAGCCATCTTTGTAATACTTGCATTCTATTTATCACTTATTTTTACAGTGATCAATCAGTGTGTCATCATCAGGTGAAAATTACAGAACATTACACAACATATACACACTAATAGAAACACTGCGCATTTTAATGGGATTTATAAGGTATCAAATCACTACGATGTGAATAAAAATGATCTATCTTCAAGTTAGTTGTTAATGTTTTGTAGTTGGAAGTGGACAAACTACAAAGACAGAGGTTAGATTACAAACATTAATATAAAAACATTGTAAATCTAAAGCCACATCCACACCAAATATTTGTGTTGTGCGTTGAATGTGACTTTGGCAAAACTTTTTATTTAATTCTAAGTAAATTTTAAATTCCCTCTGAGTGTTGATGCAGCGGGAATTTGTTCAAATTCATTTCTCATTTTGTATTTTGCAACTGTTTAACTTTTGTTTATTTCCTTAAAATGTTAATGATCGAACTTAAACTGTTAAAAATAATAACAAAGAGTGTATTTTACTAACCTACATTTTAGGTTAGGGTTTTAACTTATTCCTTGGCTTAACTTTTTTATGCTAATTGGTTTTTAATTTTTAATTTAGGTGGCAATAAGAGTTAACACATATTTTCAAAACGCTTGAATCATATTTTATGCACACAAATTATGACAAATGTTCAAATAAACAATTATAAAGATACAAGCAATACATTTATAAATATTTGAACATTTAATGTTTTTTAAGACTATGGAAGCTGTACATTTTTATTTATTATTACTTCAGACATAGTATTTGAGACACCAAAGTTCTAGCACATAGAAAATATACCGAGTGCATACAGCAAACATTGACTCTGAAATGCGTTGTGGTGCAATTTCCTTTGAAGATCAACAAAAAATTGACAATGATTGGATCGTGTGCATTGAATGTGACAAAAAGTTTACATTAAAGTAGATTAGTTCATCTAGACATACATTGTTGCCGAATATGACTCATAACGCAAATATTTATAATGGGTTAAGGCATCTCAGGAGAAAAATGTATTATTGCAGGAGATAAACTCATATTATGTTCTGTTCTATTGACCTTCCAACTTGAAACCCGGAAATAATAAACATTAAAAGGTAAGAACGAAAAATGTATTATACAATATTAATCCAAGAAATTCATTAAGTTGAAAGTAGCACTTTCATGATTATTACTTTAATTTATTTAAAACAGTTGATGCAAATAGTGTTTTTTCGTATAATTTGTGTTTGTTTTTACTGGTCTATTTGTGTTTGAGGTTTTACCTAAAAACTAGTATCTCCTGTGTTTGTAAAGTAATGAAATTCAACTGGTTTTTGACATAATTAATTGGAGTTTGTTTCTATGCAAATTCTTAATTCGTACCTTGACACAATGAGGAAAAGAGTGAGAGAGGGCAAATAGGAATTAATGATAAATAATGGTAGAGTAATTTAACAAATAAATAAAGATGTAAGTATTTGTAAAAAAATTTTATATTTTCACGTGCAGGGAAGGCAAAGGAATATTAGCTCATAGCCATGAATGTGATAAAAATGTTTTCATTTAATTGTTTGAAGCATTTTGTATGGTAAAATCATGTGTGTATGAAAAATATAAAGCCATGACCTACTTACATTTTTATATTCATTGCCATAGCAACCAATTTCATAAAATATCAGATAAACAGCTATTTGGAATAATCAGCTTAGCAGCACAATTTTAGGTAAGGGCTAGTTTATTTTAATTAGGGCTAGGTGCAGTAATTTACCTGGCTTACATTTTACCTGCAACATACACACATGATTTTTTTGCACATTTATATCACAGAACCTTTTGAATGTTGTAAGTTTTATTCCTCTCCTTTTATAATAAATACTAAAAAAAGGTATTTCAATTTTCGATGTTCTTATACTAATATAATGATTGACAGGAGGTATTTTAATAATAAATGACAAGCACTTTAGTTCTAACCTTTCTAAGAATTTGTACTTTCTAACAATTATCTGTGTATTGAACTTTGTACAGTTGGTACATCTTTAAAATGAATCTTTAGTCTGGGAACAAGCTAAGCTTTAATCGCACTTGGAAGATAGCAATTGGCATTCTTGTTAAGTGAAAATCATTTATGCTAACAGTATCATTTAATATTATAAACAAGTCTGCTAATACAATTCTAAAACAAATGTGGTGTGTGTCTATGTCAAGAATTTGCCTTCTGTTATAATCTAGTGACAATTAAAAGTTTCTTTAATGCTTCAGGGGTTGTATCACTGTCTATTCCACCGAGGTTTTCGTATTTTACTTATAAAAACTGAGCGGAATTTTTAAGATCTTCCACCCCTCCCATACCTTCACACAATCTCTTTCACTACTCAGTTATAACACCTGCACTCTTCCCGGATGCTTCAGTTGGCAGCTGTACTACAATCGTTCTACCAACTGGTCTTTTCCAACATGCGCAACCCTTCACGTTAGTAGTATTTGTGTTTGTGTTGTTATTAACATTCTGTGTTACTGCCAAGATGACTAGAAATAAATAAAAAACGTCTTTTAAATCTTTGGGATTATAAAATTAATATGAATACAACCTTTTATTATCAATAAATTTTCATTTATAAAATTTTAAAGACAGATACCCATTCATTTTAGCTTCGGAAACATTTGTACATCTTCGTATATTTTATAACAATATTTTGAACTAACACTTATAAAACAACACCAAAGTGTAAAAAATATCAATGAAATACACTGTAAAACTTGACTTCTGTAACAAAATTCATGTTAAATAACATTTTATTCAATAAACTATCGTTTTTAGAAATGTTTTTTTTAAATTATCTACTAACATGGTGGAATCCACCGTGTGCGACTCCTCAACGTAACTGTTATTGACCCTTGACTGAAGGGTTAAGGAGGAAATAACAGAAGTTGGTACGCCTAATAAATTGAAAAATGCAAGTAACATTATTTATTGTAAGACTTCATATTTGTGTCTAAATGGAATCTAATTTATGTATAATGATATGTTTATATTTAAAATAATAGTATAGTTATGTAAATATTTGTACCTCTTGTTTGTGTGGATGTTCAATTTTATTTTTGTTGATTATTTTTAAATTCTATAACTTTACTGTACAATTATGATTTACTTTGAAGTTTGTAAATAAAAATATATTTTGTATAACATGTGTGTTATTTTGGATACTTTCCTATATATTTGTAGATTTGTGAGGAAATAATGTCATTGTACTTAAAGATATATTTGCCAAGATCTATATATTTTACTAGCTTGTCAGCTGTAGTTACTCTATTTCCTCCCGATGACCTGATCCTTCCTCTATTCAGTTTTTCCTAAAATATTTAGTATCTCCATTCTTACTACATAAAACAGAATCTTGGCTTATCAGGTCTTTGAAATAAAGTTCTAATAAATATCATTACTGATATATGGATTTTACTTTAAGGATCTTTCTAGTTATGATGGTTTATCACGCTAAATTATTCCTTTCAAAATATAAAAGGAAGTATAAATGTTGGTTTCAAGAAGAAAAATTGTTGATAGACTGTGAAAAAATATTGTAAAATGCTGCCTGAAAAAATGATTTTATGGCTGTGAAATATTTTTGTACTGCTCATGAAATTTTTAGAATCAATTTATTCACAACCAACAGCTTTTTTAGATTAGATTATTAACACACTAAAAGCATACATAAACAAAAATCAAGGAAAAATCCTTTCTGTATTATAATTCAATTCAAACATCTGTTGTTACATATTATAAATAAAACAGCTGATTTTGATCAAAAACTTACCATAATTTTAGGTTAGGCCTAAATGAACCAAAACAAGTTTATTTGCAACCAATTTGGCAAATTTAGACTTAGGTTATTATTCTTCACAACTAACAATTTTTTTAGATTAGGTACTAGCAAACAAAAGGCTTACGGTGTTATAAGTCAAACTACTAGTATTACATTATATTGTTTGCTTTGTTGGTTATTATCAAAATTTGTTTAAAATATTGATTGTTTTAAATATCAATGGTAAAATTACAACTCATGATGCAATTAAAATTATTGGGTCTATTTCAATCTCTTGTCTTACATTAGCTCAATCGTATAGGCCACCACTGTTCAGTCCCGTGGTAACTCGCGTGAAGCAAATGCAAACAGGTTTTTTATATAAATAGGCCATACTATTAAATTCTAATATGTCTTTTTTATTTTAATTAGGACTTAACATAGTGGTTTCTTATTTTTAAGTTCCTTAATTTATTAAGGGTTTATTCCCTAGTTTTAAGAAAAGTATAACAATCAACATTTTTACTACATTTTCACCCCTTAGCAGCACGCGACAAAATGTCAATCTGTGATACTTTTTTTTTTATGTAAGTTGTAAGAAATAAATATACACATTTTCAGCTCACTAACTTTAAGGAAAGTATAAGAATTAATTTTTATTGTTTTGGGTGTTGTTATCACATTTTCACCCCTTAGTAGCATGCGAAAAAATGCTAATATAGTTTACTTTTTCTATGTATTGTGTAAGAAATAAATGTACAAAATTTCAGCTCTCTAGCTTTAAGGAAAGTATAACAATTAATATTTATTGTTTTAGGGGTTGACTTAACCCTTTTATCAAAATGAATTCTAGCATTGTTGTTACTCGAGGATAGTGTAGCTTTTTATTAGTAGCTAAAACTATTTTTTAATCGGTTCAGTAGTTCCAGAGATTACCCCCTACTTACAAACAAACAAATTTTACCTCTTTATAATATTATTAATAATAACTTCAAAGCTAAGATGGTAAATAATGTTAAAAGTTCAAATCAAATTATTTTGTATATTTTATAACAGCAGTTATAATATTCTTAAAAGAACCAGTAAAGGTACATTTACACTTGTACGAGAACTTGTGTGAGATACCAAAAGGGTTACCAAAAGGGCATTGCCAAAAGGGTTACCTAATTTCCTTTTTCTTTTCGTAAATACTTATGCTTAATTGGCATTTTTATGTTAGTTTAGAATATTTATGTTATGTTAGTATTATTATTATTATGTTATGTTATTATTAGTAAAATTAAACAATATTGAACACTTACAACACCTATATATGCTAATATTTCTACATGTGATTGTATGTACCGTAATTCCATTTAAATGTAAATATTATGTAACAAGCCAATTATTGTACTTAAGGGGAAATAAAAAAACTCATTCATTCATTCATACTTGTTTGAGAAACAAGTGTGAAGTTTTAAGTACACAAATTAATCACTAGGCCTATACTTGTTGAATCACATTAGAGCATTTACACTTGCACATAAGTTGATTTTAACATTGGATTTAACATCCCATATATTAGAAACCCTACTTTTCTCAATTAGTTGCAGTGTTGTTTCCCCGACTTCAATTAGACATAGTAACTTAAAGTTAAAAAGATTAAAATTAAATATTAACGTATTTGTACACAACACAATGAAACCTAACCTACAAAAAGTATTCTTATAAATCAGCTAGTTGGGAAAAGCTTCAATTATTTCACACAACAAGAGTAAACTTTTCTAATCAGAAACACTTAAGGATCAGATCTACACTTTAATAAAAACCTAACCTAAATTTAGAAATTTAATTAAATGCTTCAAAGTTTGAAATCAGCTGTTTTATCTGTTATATTATTCATTGGTTGCTGTGGTAATAAATGTAAATACATGTGATGATTCATCAGTCTAGGCCTAATCTAAGACTTTTTTCCGATTAAATTTACAAATATTTAAATAAGAATATTTTATCAAAATGAATTCTAGCCTATGTTACTCGGGGACAGTGTAGCTTTTTATTAGTAAAATTATTTTTTCAATTGGTTCAGTAGTTCCAGAGATTACCCCCTACATTACAAACAAACTTAACCTCTTTATAATATTAGTAGAGAGTAGGCCTACTCAAATCAAAAATATGATTTTAATATTGTCAATAATAGTGAACTTTGGGTCGCAGTTAAAAATAATGAAGCGAATTAATAATAATAATTTTTAAAGTGATTGATGAACATTATTGATCAAAATGTGTGACTCATAATAAAGTAATAGGCCTACATCAATAGTACAAATTAATAATTAATTTTAAGGAAGGAAATAAAATCTGCCACGATCTGAAAATAACTTTCTAGTCGTGTAAATGATATGTATTTGGAAAAAAATTACAGCCAACTGCATCCAACCCATAATAATTTTGAATGTTGTTTGTCATTTTTTAAAAGTGAATATTATTTCTGAAGATTACATTTTTATGTTTAAGATTGGCGCATTTTACAAAGTACCGGAACTAAACTAAATAGTATTTATTTATACTGTTCCTTTTAGTGCAAACAGCTGTTTCCTAAAAAGAGAAAGTATAGAAGATAAAGGTAAATATTATTAAGTTATGTCGCCTATGCATTGAATCGTCCTTCTTTTGTGAGACATGTATTTCTCTAATGCTTGTTGATAGTTGCAAATGTATAAAGCTACTTAAGTACAAATTATTTTACATTATAACCTATTATAATATTGTATATTGTGTTCATATATAATACTATACTATGTGCTATTGCTTCTATTGGCGTTTTAGTGTTGGCAATCCTTAAAAATATAGTTCTTCCTCAATGTGACAGAACAATAAACATATGATGACAGAAATACGTAAATAGGTTTGGGAAAGTGATGTGGGAGTGTCGGAAGTAATTAGGGTACAGTTTGTTTTTTAGTTGTTAAACCTTAAATCTAAGGTGTTTATGAGTTTATTGCTTACCATACTGCAATAATTTGTTCTAATTACTTGTGGGAAAGTTGTCATTGCTCTATAAAGTCGAAAGAGTTGTGAAATTGCTGTTTGGTTATGCTTTGCCTAGGCCTGTGCTATTGAAAGCACAATTGGCCTACGGCCTTTCGTACACAATGTTGATGTATTTAATGTAACAACAGTTAATTTTCATCGCTAAGTTTATTCTTTGTGAAACAATGCTCCAATTTTGGAAAAAATCTGGGTTAATAAATAAATTGAATCTTGCCTCATCACCTAATAAAGTTGTCAATGGCAATGCTTTACCAGTTGGTGTTGTTCTTTCCCACCTACCGGATTCGAATTGTGTTGGGCCACTAACAAATTTCCAACATGTAGTAGATGGTAAATATTTATTTACGTTTGTAATGGTTCTTATAACAAATATTTTGGTATAGCCTATGTATATTTTAATGTCAGGCTAGCAATTGTAGTGCAACAAGTAACAGGGCAAACTTAAAATCCTAAGATTATGAAAAACAAGTGTACTTTATATGATTATTAATTTCAAATTCAGTATTTTGTATGTATATTACAGTAGGAATTTACATTACGACCCCATTTAAACAGAAATGCAAGTACCTATTGAAAAAAATAGGCCTAGCCTGAAGTTAAGTTAGGCTATAGTCTTTAATCATGTGACTGTGCAGTATGTTTACTTGCAATCAACATTTAATAGTAGATTGTAAAAAAAGATCAGTAGAGATGGGCAAACTAGGCCATTTAAAAGATTCGGATCACTTCGGTTCGTTCATCAAAATATCCCATTCAATTCTTTGTTTCTATACAGTGCAATGTAGCCTATGTGCCTCTTCCTATTTTATTTTTAAATTTAAGTGTTTCTTGAAACATATTTTGTGTTAAATTTTATTTGAAAAAAGAGTACAAGAGAAAAATTGCAGTGTTGTTTTAAAGCAGTTACACTAAAATTTAAACAACATTGTTTTAATTAGATATATTAATAATCAGTAGTCGGAATGGCGAAAACAAATATGTAATATTTAATATCACAACTGACCTTGGTAAATTGCAATTCATTATTGTAAAAAGGAGAACAGAAATAGCATCAAAGGTTTCATGTAGTCAAGATTTGTTTCATTCCGCTATGAACCAAGAGCAAACTGACCGATTACTGATCCGAGATAAAATGACCGATTACTGATCCGGGATAAAATGACCAATTACTGATCTGAGCTGTAGATGACTGAAATGGCTTGTATATTACAGAACCGTGTACTTAATGAATGATGAACTCGAATATTTCTGATGAGTCGAGGATCTTGTTTACTCCTATCAGTTATGAGTCTTTCAGATCATGAAACAATCTTTATTGTTCACAGTTTCCCTATCAATGTTTCAGTGTTATCATGAGCATAACCTCTATTGTAACATGGTTCAGTAAGTGACCCGGGTCATCAAATAACTAAGATTCAAATCTTCCGGCTCATGCCATGACCCGTTTGTAGTGGGATGGTAGTTCCTCAATATTTATATTAATTTAATTAAAGAACTCTATTATTCTGCAATCAAAATCTTATTTAGCCTATCTGTAAAAAGTTGGTATTATATAGGCCTACTTACTATTTTCACACTTGTAAACGAGGAGCATGGAAAAGTAAATAAATACCTAGTGAAATTAATAAATAAGGTTTCAAAGTAAGAAAAACAAGTTATACAGTCGACTCCCTCTAATCCGGACCGGACCCTTGTCCGGATAAAAAATACTTCTGGACCATCCGGCGGGTTTTTAACATGTAAAGTACAACCTATAATATCATATTTGCAATTAAAAATCAACTTTTAAGACCTTTTTAAAGGGTTTACTTATGCTACCCAAATATTACAGTTTTTTTTTGCCACCCACTCGCTGAATCGCATTTTTCATGACGTTTATATAAACAAACGTGACACCAGGCAACAGGAATAAACATAAATTTTAACGCACAACAAAATAAAACTTTACAAATTTATTTTATGAAACAACAAAATTTATTTTTTAGATTCGTAAAATTGTTCAAAATTAATTAAGTGAGCCTAAGCATGATAAAAAACTAAATTTACAATATTAAAGGGAATCCTGTTATTTTCTTCTGCTTTTTTAATTCAGCTGTTTTTTTAAACGCAGAATCACGCCATTTCCTTATAAACATAACAGCAATAGCTGATGTGACAGCCTATTGCATGATATAAGTATAAGCTCCCCTCAGCATGAGTAAAAATTCCCACGCCGTTTTCCGCATTATTTAGGCCAGAAATAAACAGACACGTTCATTCCTGTTGATTTCTGCCGTAAAAAACCCAGATATAACTCATTTCCAAGAAGTCATCCAGACCATCCGCTGTCCGAACCACCCGAGTCCGGACTAGAGGGAGTTGACTGATATGAAAATAATTATTAGGTAGCAAGTCAAAAAGTATGCAGATAGGCCTAGTGTAACAGAGTTAATGATATAATTATGTATTACTCAATATGCAAATAAATTCTAAATAGCCTAGTATTAAAAAAAAACATTTAACATGTTTCATGTTTTAACTTCTTATTATAACATTGCACAATCATTCATAGCAGCTTAATATGCTTGAGTAATTGATCATTACAAATTTTAATATTTTATTTCACACTTAGCTTATAAATTTTTTTCTTTCTGATCATTTTCACTAAATGGACCATTATGATAGGCCTAGTAGACCTGTTAGCCCTAGACTGTTATTACACAACATAATTGTTGTGTTACGCCCAAGAAATAAACTCTGTTTAATACAATAACATTATTATAGGGTTTGGTGGTCCAATTATTAAACAAAGTCTGTCTTGTTAGCATAAGGCCTAGTATTCTGGCTTGCTTCGTGTAAGTGTGAAATGTAGTTTTTGTTTAAAAAAAAATTATGTTTGCGTTCCTAGGCAATCTATGCTATACATTACCTGAGATATGTAATATGTATAGGCCTAAACTTAATTCCACTTTATGTTCATCTACTAATGGTCTATACATTATGTAAATTTATAAGTAGGCCTACTGTATGTTTGATATTTATCTAATTGTTATATATATATTTTTTTTTAGACAACGTCCCTTCAGATAAATCAAGATTGTCGCTAAGTTTATCGGAAGTGTTACAAGACAAAACTGCGCTATCATATTTTTCACAATTTATGGAATTACGTGGTTTTGCTACTGTTTTAAATTTGTGGTTTGACATTCAAAAATTGAGTGAGGGTGATATTCCTGAATCAAACTGCCATGGAGATAAGCACGAGCCATCACAAGAAAAGCTTCCTGCTGCTCGATCTTCAAGTAGTGATAGAAGTGCAAGTGATGTTTATAGAACACGAAGGGCAGGGCGAGTTCGTTGTGCAAGTGATGGAGGGGGAAGGACTGGGATAATGACACTAGGCAAAATTTGGCATCTGTACATGACTGATGAAGCAACTGTTAGGCTTCGGCTGCCGGAGGAACTGCGGACAAAATTCCAAAATGCAATAAGTCAGGGCAATCATGATCAGGCTTGCATTGAACAGCTAAAAAAATTTGTCTTCCAAACATTACAAAAAGAGTAAGTAGAACTGTATTTTAGATCTGTAACTTATAAAGTTATAAGATAATTAGTGAAATTCACAAATAATTAAAATAAATTAAGCCTAGGTCTATTTACTTAAATGAAAATGTGGAAATGATTTAGCCTAATAGAAATCTTTAAACATTCCAATAGGGTTATATATGTTCAGAATTTATTTAATTAGATTTTTATCTAATAGCCTACTAATTGATTCACATTTTGATTTCAATGAAGCATTTTTAACGGTAATTTGCTAACTTGATTTCAATTATTATTAAACTTCCTATATTTTGGAAATGAAATTGGTAGGCTATAGCAATTTTGATCTCAGCCTCTTTTTTATTTTTTCTGACACCATCTGAACTTAAAAGGAGCAGTTTAGAGAAATTAAAATATCATGTTTAATTTTGACGCAAAAAAATCTGCAAATGTTGATTCATAAGGTAATCTAACATAATATACCAAAACAGTAATGTAGTTAGTTCGTTGCTGGATGTTATTAAAGTAGGCTGTTAGCAGGGGTTTACTGGTGCCGGAACGCCGTTCCAGTACTGTTTTTTATAAATTTTTTTAACATTTTGTTTTAAAATTGCACTGGACCATCCAGTCTTTCAAATATGCTCATTCAACACTCGGTTCAGAATTTTACGTCCGCCTAAGGCTAGGACCCACATGATATTGTCACACATGATTTAATATTTTGTTTCATTGTTGTTAGATTTTGTATTAATGTGTATTGTATTAATGACATGTCTATGCAATATTGTATTGTGAAACGACTGAAATAAATTGAAATTGATATAGGCTACATAAAATGTGTTTAGGTTAACAATCTTTCACCGAGGATTTAAATTTCTGATAAAAGGCTAGGTATATTACATAGGCTAAATAAGAGACATTTTGCCAAGTTTTTGCTTAAAATAGAATGTGTCTCTAAAATTTGCTATAGGCTACTATACATAAGTACCAAAATAGTTATATAATACATGTGTACTTTTCTTATAAAAGTAAGCATATTATCTGCACCCTTAAACTCACCAAAGATACGTAAAGTAAGGGTTTTAGAAGTGAACATTTCAAAAAATTTCTAGACCTCCTTTCCGTTACTTTTGGTCAGTTCCGGCAGCGTTCTGGTACTGGAAAAATTACGAGTAAACCCCTGGCTGTTAGGAAAAATGTACTACTTGGTGTAAAATAATTTGTGGAACCGTCATAAAGTAGCGGGTTTCAAATTCATTTAATTAATTATTACGTATAATGATATCAAATCTTCTTAGTCATTTAATTATATAGCCTAAAGATTTGCCATGTAACATTTATAGCTAAATAAAATTTAAAGAAATGTAAACAAACCAGCTAAGCCTCTAGGCCTATGGTTACCAAAACCTAGATAAATAATACTACACCTTCATAGGAATAAAACTGCACAAATAATATACTACTAACAACACTCATTCAACTTTATTCATTGGAAATGTCAGAAATACACTTAAAAATTATAAAGAATCAAAATTAGGTTATGTTAAATGTAAACACGATGTCGGCCATCAAATTTACTAACCCACATGATTCGTATGGAAATTTATTTATTGATCTGGAAAATCCTTTTTTTTATTAATAATACTAGAATAGAATAGTTTTATTTTGCTTTTAAACATTTGTTTACAATGTAATTAGCAATAGTCCATTAAATTTAAATTCTTAAAATCTGACATTTCTTAAAATTTATCATTTTTCTTAAAATTTAACATTTCTTAAAATTTATCATTTCATAAAATTTAACATTTATTTATTTAAATCAGAATTCATATATTCCTCTAATGAATAGTAAGTGCTTTGTTTCAGGAAATCAGATATACACATTTTAAAATTCTTTTCAGTCAAAGATTGTATAGTACCTGGCAGCTTATTATATATAACTTAATTTGTTGAAAACTGTGGCTTTTATATGATCTCGCAAGCCTGTTAAGAGGGGTAACCAAATCGTGTTTATTTCTAGTGTTATAGCTATGTCTTGAGCTGTGTTTAACAAACTGTGAAATATTCTGATTAACATAAATCAAATTTGAATAAATATATAAAGAGGGTAATGTCAAAATCTGTAATTTAGAGAAACTAGCTCTACAAGACTCTCTATCTGATAAACCTGCCAATATTCTTACAGATTTTTTTTGTAATAGAAAAACTTTGAAAGTGAGACTGGAATTACCCCACAGCCTAATACCATACATCAGCAGTGAATGAAACAAGCCAAAATAAGTCATCAGCAGGACATCAAAACTGACAACCAACTTAAGTTTTCTCATTAAAAATAATACCCTCAAAAGTTTTTTACATAAAGCATTTATATGTGGTTGCCAGGTAAGCTTATTATCCAAGTACAAACCCAAAAGTTTTACATGTTTTACATCACCATCATCTATAACTCCACTTCTGAGTGAAAACAGTATATACTCGGTCTTGCTATCATTTATCTTTAAGCAGTTTGCATCAAACCAGGTTTTAGCTTTTTCCACAGAATGTTTTAGTAAAGCGTTTGTCACAACACAATCTTCATGAGAACACATTAATGTTGTGTCATCGGCATATAAGACTGACATGGTGGGGATGTTACAGCCAAAATCATTGACAAAGATTAAAAAAAGGAAAGGTCCCAAAACAGAACCTTGTGGCACTCCCGAGATTACATCTTTACAACCAGACACATCATTATTGCTTACAACCATTTGCTTCCTATTGCTTAGATATGACTCTATTAATTTTAATTCTATGTGTTTTATGCCATAGTATCCAAGCTTACCACACAACTTTCTGTGCGATATACAATCGAAGGATTTGCTTAAATCAATCAGGCACATACCAGTAACAAGTCTATTCTCAAATGATGATAATAAGTGACTAACAATAGTCTCAACAGTCATGGAAGTTGAATACTTAGGCCTAAAACCATATTGGTGCTCATATAGCAAATTATTGTCTATAAAGTAGTCATATAGCTGAACAAAAATACATGATTCTATTATCTTACTCAGTATAGGAACTAAAGCGATAGGTCTATAACTCTCAGGAAGATTTCTACTTCCCTTCTTATAGATAGGAATTATTTTTGTTAACTTTAGACAATCAGGAAAAGTTCCATCAGTTAAAACCAAATTAATTAAATATGTTAATGGCAACAATATCACACCTACAATGTGCTTCATGATAGAATTTGATAAATCATAAACATCTCCTGCATGAGATGAACTAAACCTATTAACAAGATCAAGTATAGTTTTAGGTTCTACTTCTTTCCACATAAAATTTCTATTTGGAAGACATGTTGGTTTTTTAAAGTTAGTCAAAAGCTCAATATAATTAGTGTCATTTGAAATATCCTTACCAATACCAATATTCACAGAGACATTTGCAAAAAAAATATTCGATGTATCCACATCTACTTGCACCGACAATTTAGTTGGTTTGCTGGAAGATTCTGCTTTGACGATACGCCAGGCAGCTTTACACTTATTGTTAGAGTTATTTATAATGACATCATTTGCAGCAATTTTAGCATCCCTAATGGCCTTGTTATATACATTTTTAAATGTTTTGAATTTTTCTCTGTGTTTGAGGTCACCACTGAGCTTCCACTTATCAAACAAAATCAAGAGTATATCTCGCATAGATGCTATGTGTGGGGTAAACCATTTTCTATTACCATTACACTTAATGTCCTTAGGTCTGTCTCTGACATTCAACAAAGGACAATTTAAATCAAAGTAAAACATCAAAATACAAAGAAAATACTCAAAAGCTTTGTTTACATCACCAATACCAAACAACTGTGACCAATCCAAACATGTCAAGCTAATCTTAAAACTATCCAATCTAGGTAATGTGGTCAGACGCTTTGTAATAATATTATCTGACCTACTGCTGTCAAGTTTCATACTGTTCACAAGATCTAATTCAAATTCAGTCCATACACCAGCATGATCTGAAAGGATATCTTGATCTAAAAGAGAGCAGTTATAACATTCAGATCGTATGTTAGTTGCTAAGTTATCCAAACATGCTTCATTTCTGGTTGGTTTGTTATTAGTACAATATAAGTTTAGTGATCTAAGCAAATTTAAGAAATCCAGAGATTCAGACTTCTCCTTGTCCAGAACATCTACATTGAAATCCCCCGCAAGTACAAAGTATCTAAATTTAATCCCGATTAAGTAATTTAATAGTTTTTCTAGATTTTGTAAGAAGAGCTCTACATTTGAGCTGGGTGTACGATATACTGAGACAATAACAAGGTCAAAGTCAGATACCTTGACAGCAGCAGCCTCACATAAGAAGTTTACACTCATCTTAGTTATATCAATTTTTTCAAACTTAATATTACTTTTAACATAAATGGCGGCTCCACCACTAGGCCTATACATATATCATGATTGTTGCAAAATATTAATATAAATAGTTCTTGGTGCTTTAGAAAGCAGATCACTTAATATCAACTAATAATAAACAACAAGTAATAAATATTTAACAAAAATAACATTCTAGCAAGGTATACAATGCACAGAAAACAATGAATAGAATAATAATAATAATACAACAATCAAACAACAGCAACATAGCAATCAGATAACAAATAATGTATAAAAATACAAGGCCAATTTAATTTAACTAAATTAGGAAACACTACATAGTAAGTATGTGAGACTCAAAACAAATGAATCAATAAATTTAAATAGTTCCAACACTTAAATAATGATATCAGAGGTCGAGGTTTACATCCAGAAGTATACTTTTGATGGCCTCAACGCTGTAATGATACAAAATTCGAATATACAAAGTAAACAGTAGTCACATC
>JAGFPH010000834.1:213419-243734 GCA_018207615.1 Philaenus spumarius
ACATTTCGTTATTATTATGAACCTTCATTCAATTTGGTGAGTGCAACTTTGAATAATTCTGGCATCGCTTCACATGTATTACCTTCAAGCACCATTTCACATTGAAAATCTCCAAATAGTCAACTGACCAAATATCCATCCACCTTCTCAATCTTAAGACATAAATTCAACCAAAGACAAGCTTTTAAATTTAATATAACCTTTTAGTTTAAGTCCAAATTGTAATCATCCATCAATTCAACCTTTAATCATCCCATAATAATCATTCACTTTCATTAGGCCTAAGTTTATAAATAATCATCAATTTTAATGTTAATATTGTTTTAGTATTTAAGAATCGAACATTATGAATTGTTAATGACCTTTTTTGAAGAATCAATTGTATTTTGTTATAACAGTTTAAGCTAGCCGGTAACCAAAACATTAACCCCGAGATTTAAAAAAAAAAAAAACTAATGTAACTACAGTAACCTAATTTGTATGTTATAAGCCAATAAACCCTTTATTCTGTAAAACACATTCATTGTCGTGTCTCTGTTTATTTTATAGTCGACGGTGAACGTGATAGGAAGGGGACACTATAACGCTTAAATTAAAGATTTCAAGTTCAATAGGAGGAGTAAGGTTTGCTCTACCCTAGATTCTAACCATAGGACTATTCAGTTGATATGTTGTGCCATGATGAAGTCTGGCAAATAATTCACTTGACCGAGTCCTTGCAGCTGGTATGCGAAAGTTAACAGTTTCGAGGAGCATTGGGCAGTAAACCATTCCCTTGACTATTTTCACAAGGAAAATCACACCCTGAACATTCCTTTTTAGCTCCAAGGAAGGCAAGCGGAGTTGAGAGGCTATGAAGTCGACAGGAACTTGCTGGTAGCGGTAGCCGAGGCGGATTCCCACAAGTCTAAGAAATCTCGTCTGGACACAGTCAACTCTTTTAATAAGTGTCTTCTGATATGGGGACCAGACCACTGACGAGAACTCCAGGTGAAGTCTAACAAAAGCAACATAGAGCATTCTCAATATTGTGGGTTGATGAAGAAATCTAGAAGCGCGCCAGATAAGACCGAGATTCCTATTAGCTTTAGAGCAGACAGTGTTAATATGGGATTCAGGTGAAAGGGATGACGACAAAATGACCCCAAGATCTCTAATCTCCTCAGTTCTCTCCATGACCCTGTCCTCCAGCTGATAACAAAATATAAATGGTTTGGATTTTCGGTGAAAGGTAATGCAAAAAAATTTATCAGCATTAAGCTTCATGCCATTCGCATCGCACCATGCTTGAACAGCATTCAGACCATCCTGCAACCGAACACAGTCATGCATCGAGGAAATAGCAAAATACAGTTTGACATCATCAGCAAACAGGAGATGCAAAACCGTGATTACACTTGTTAGATCGTTCACAAATATATTGAAACGAATTGGACCGAGGTGGGAACCTTGAGGACCCCAGAAGTGGCAGTGAAGGATCTTGAAGTCGTAAATCCGTATTTAACAGTGAGCTGACGGTTAACCAAGTACGGTAAGTTTGAAACCACCCAGGGAGCATTCCATGAACATCACAGGCCTTCAGCTTCTTCAATAACAAAGAGTGACAGACACGGTTGAATGCCTTAGAAAAGTCCAAGTATAGTACATCAACCTGTTTAAAGTCTTTCATTTTTGTGAAAATATGGTTTTAAAGCACAATCAAGTTGGTAGAAGTGGACCTTCCATGCATAAATCCATGTTGCGAGTTAGATATAGAGCACTTAACCAAAGGGAATACCCTGGAGAGCACGAGTTTATCAAAGACCTTGGCAATTGCTGACTGGATAGCAATTGGTCTATATTTGCAGACTTCAGTTGATTCACCAGACTTTGGAATAAGGACAATGAAACTTTCTTTCAATACATCAGGGAAAATCCCATACCTAATGGACTCATTAAACAGCCATTTAAGAGGAAACGCAAGTGCTGATCTACAATTCTTAAGTACTTTAGGCGGAATAGAGTCTGGACCACTTCCCTTATTTCCGTCAAGATCAGCAAGCGCCTTCTTCACCTTATTGTAAGTGAAAGTACATGCACTCATACAATTGTTGGTATATGATGCCTCACAAAAGGGCAGATCCATAGGTGGTTCAAAAACAGAAGAGAAGAAATCTGCGAAGGCCTCGCATTTTTCCTTGTCACCCGATAGGAGTTTGCCGTCGTATGTCAAGACAGATTGCCTAGAATTATTGCCTTCTCTAAGGGACGAGATAAATTTCCAAAAAATATTTGGATTTCTTGGGAGCACATTTTTAATGTGGGAAATATAGTTATTAAAACAATCAGTAGATAGAATCTTACACTGGGCACGAGCAGTGGAAAATTGACAATAAGAGACATAATTCAAGGTTCTCTTGTAGTGAATGTGTAGAATTTTCTTTCTTTTGATCAGAGCTCTGAGTTCAGGACTAAACCAGGGTGGATAAGAAGAACCTACTTTTTTCAAGGGAGAATTATTAAGGACAGAAGTCCTAAGTATATCCACGAATATAGAAAATTTCTCATTAACAGACTGCAGATATCCATGTAGATTCATTGATTCCAGTTGCTGAAGAACGCCCGCTGTGTTGCATTTCTTGAGATTAGGAATAAACTTCACTTGGGTATCCCATCCAGCAGGTGTTGGAAGGATGATATCCAGAGCAAGATGGTGACAATCTTCTGCAATAAATGGATTGGCCCGAAATACGATTAAAAGCAATGTAATAAGCAAATATTAAGATAAATTATAAAAACACAATATAAATATGTTTAAATTAAATAGCTGTATAGTGAAAATTATGTTATTTTACTTTGAAAGGGATTAGAATAAAATTATGAAATGTATTGTATTAGCTTAGGCTGCTAAAGATACAAGTCAGCTGTGTAAAACATGATAAGAGCCCACTTGATACTAAAGTTGCGGAATAGAACTAACTAAATAAATTTGAATAAAAAATATTGGTAATAAACCAACATGGCATCAAAATTAAAAAGAAAATGTGAGTTACAAAAATAAATAATAAGCATATTACACGCGATAGTGCGAAATTCACGAGACAAATATTAAAATAAAGTGGACATATACGAACTGCGTACTGCCGACCAATCAGAGACTAGAGTTTCAATATGAAAAGTGAGCAATGTAATTGACCCCTCTAGGACACAATTAAAAAGAATGACGCAACAACCGCCGAGTTTAAAGTGAGTGCTTAGTAACCCATGAAGATAGGTTATGAAGATGCTTTGTGAAATCAACAGTTTCGTTTCCTTTAATTTTAAGTAAATATCAACTAATTATAAAATATATAACAGAAGTTGGTATGGTCTGTACAATTTGTTATTGATAGTGCTACAAACAGTATAGTTCAAGTTGCCTTGCCAAACTGGTAAACTTTGAACCTTATAAACTATAGAGCCTAGCCATTTTATTCTTGTGCATTTAAATTCAATTTTGTACTTCAAATTCGTAATATGATTGCAAACCGCATGCAGTGATGCAAACCGCATGCAGTGAGTAAAGATTATCCAAGATCCGGCCGATAACCTCTTGCCCGAGATATATTTATTAAATTTACAATTGTGAATAAATAATAACATACAAATTTTATTGAATAAACTGAGCAAAGCTGGTGGCAAATCGATAGACTTTATAGTGGAATTAATTTTAATATACAATTTAGAGGAACCCAACAGTGTTAATTTATATAGATGTATAAAGATTTAAATGTATAAACGTAATTCTTGGTCATAATTAAATGTAGGCCTATTCTATGTTTCCTTTTTATAGTAATGCCTATTTATAGAAACTTAAAATCGATTGAGATAAGGAGAGTTATTGTGATTATAAATTTTGGCACCACAACGTGTGGGCTATTAGAAAATTAGTAGTAATATTATAGACGGTACACCATTTTTATATTTTAGGCCTAGCTGATGTAATTATGGCTCAAGTAGGCTAAGTATTTACTTTAAGAGATTTATGGATAATACTTTGGTTTGTGAGTTTTTGAATAAATATTAGGTGCCCCTTTTATTAACAATTACCAACATTTATATAGCTATATACTGTAATTAATAATTTATTGTAATTTTATTTTTGTCACAGGTACTGTTAGTTTTTTTGTGCTGACGTGTTGGCCTACTTACGGAATATTAAAAAAATATAACAAAAAATATCAGCAGTATAGACCTAAAGAACAACAGTTCATTCTTAAAGAATGTACAGCAAGTAATTAAGTCTAGGCTTATCTATAATTTAGTGGCCTATAATTGTGGACATGATTACATGTTGATGTCAGTACATTAGGTTTAATTGTTTGTTTAAAAACATATACTGTGCATAGATTATTCCGAGTATTCTCTGCTGTCTAAAACCAATAAGCACTTTTTATTAAAATTTCTGAATGTGCAGAAAAAGATCATTGATAATCTGTGTAAAGATAATTAGTCTATCTGTGCATCTGTTTAATTACATCTGTCAACATTGTTTTGCTGAGTGTAAATAAAAGTTGAGCAATTTAATTTAAACTAAATACGTCGTTTGTGCGGTCTGATTAAAAGTTCCGGGACTCAGCCCAAGTTCCGGCTTAACGCATACAGTTTGTATGGTACACAAACTCATTTGTGACTGTTTTTACTCCTCTCATAACTTTACTCTAGTGATGGGCAAATGGATTGTTTTTAATCAAACTGTTAAAAAAATTGGTTGGTAAATCTATTCATTTCGTTATTTTGAATCATGACAGCAGGTTGTAATGGTACCAAAATTCGATATATAAACTAAACAGAAGATACATCATATCAGGTATCATTTCATTAACCACCAATCCCTGATAGCACTAATAGAAATACTCATAGTCCATTACCTTCACATTCCATTTCAAACATTAATATAAAATCATTCACCATGTTTGTAAACCCATATAGTATTAAGTTTATTTAGGAAAATATAAATAACCAATAAAAATAATTTACAAGGTTGAGAAATGAGAAGAAGAAAATCGTTAGAGGAAGGTGGAAGAAGAAGGTGATTTTGAGATAGAGAGAGTTTTATGGCAGCAACTTGAGTAACAGTCCAGTGTGTGCACAGCTCAAACTGAATTTTAATAAGTGTTAGAATAAACTACATATAAAAGTTACCACCAGAAAAAAATATAAATTGAACAGTTTGTATATTGAGTACATAATTATTAAACCTACATCCAGTCAATTTGGTGAGTTTATTCCAGTTCACATCCTTCTTCACACCAGACCTCCATATTTTCCTCACATTGTGAAGCTTCTAAACCTAATCCTTTAACTAATCGTCACCGTTTCTTCAACCATTCAGAAATTTTAATTAACCCTTTATTTTAATCTTAAGTCCAAAATTGTAAACCATTTCAATCACGTCACAAGTTAGCATCAATCATCTTTCATTAGCATAAACCTAGATTAACTGTTCATTTTGTTAATAGTTATTAAATATTTATTTGTTCTTGTTAAATACTGTATAACTAAACTTTAAAAAAACCTCACAACCAGCTAGCCGGCAACCCAATTGTAAAAATAAACCCGAGATTAGTTAAAGTCAATAAATAATGCATAAATCCATTTCATAGCATCTATGTTTATTTTATATTCAACGATAAACGCGGAAGGATACAACGTACACAACACTTAACATTTTAAAATTGGCACCACAACGAGTGGGCTATTAGAAAATAATTAGTTACATTATAAGGTTTAATTTGTCATATTGAATTTAATTTTTAAACTTATGCTTTGTTGAATGGGTTGTTTTTCTTATAGGCCTACATCTCTTTAGGAAAAAAATTTGTCAAGTGGAAAACAAGAAAAATCTTTACTAGGATGAACGTTTGAAAATGATTTCAATATGCTAGTTGGATCAGATCAGGCTTTTCGACTAAAGTGACTAAAGAAGTCCAACTTAATTAATTTGTTCTTGGAAATTAACTGCTTTGTTTCTATGGATTTTGAACCAGTGAAACTAATGGACAATGTTTTACTGTCACTCTTTGTTCAATAGTTTTGACAGTTATACCATTCGATAGGAAATTAAACAGGCTACAAAAATTTACTCTTGATGATGTTTTAAGGGTCTTCTATACCTTGCGTAAAACAGCAAAAATATGCAGTTCGTACTAATGTGTTTCGGACGCCGTTTTTCAACCTAAAAAGTTGTGAAACATCTTAAATTGTTCTTAAAGGCTATGCGCTTTTGTCTTATATAGTAATTGAAAGATATCGACGGCAACTCCTTTTAAACAACGGTTTAGCTGAGTAAAAATTGATCATTTTCAATGCATTTTTGGGAGTTTTAAGCAATAATTTTTATGTTTTAAGCTAACACGTAAAAAATATAAAGCCTTTTTTTTAACTTAAAGTAGTATCCCAGATTATTAAAGAAGAGTCTTAACGATAATTTACAGGTTTTGAATTATTCTCATAAAAATTTTAAATGTTCGTCATTTTGAAGCAGATTTTTTTTCAAGCTAGGTCTTTACATTGATTAGTAACAAGCAAAATTTCAACTCAATCGGTTAAGCTGTTCTAAATTATTTAGTAAAAAATCTAAATTGCAAATATCTTAAAAACAAAACGTTTTTGGAAAAAAATTATTCTTTATTTTGACCCATAGAACCATTTTCCGAAATTTGGCTGTTTACTTACGGGACACACTATATATAAAAACACTACTAAAGAAAAAAATTTGAATTTATACATTCTTATGGTGTCAGATGCTCACTAAGAAAAGATTATGCAAAATTTTGACTAAGCGTAAAGACTGTAAAAATTCAGGAATCACTCCCAGCCTAATAACAGATAAACCAGCAGATTCGAATCAAAATCTTAACAATACGATTTTAGGTTATGCCTAGGCCTATTCTGAACCAATACACATTTCTTGAATGCATTTACATTTATTTATCAGCTTAGCTAATTTAGAATCAGTTAATATTTATTCTTTACAACAAATCAGTACCCTATCTTGTTATTAGAGTCAAATCCAAAGTTTTCAAGGTCTAGGCTGAGATGAATAGTGACATGCAAAATATATTTGAATTAATAACTAAAATTGTTTTCTTTAGTAAAGCAAGGGTATTCAAGCACGTACTATATAACTTTAAATGCTTTATGATACAAATAGGCTAATAATAGCATTTACAGTGAAAGATTGGTGATACAACTTTCACATTGTTTTCAAACTTTTGTAATACAAGCCATTTTATCAATAGAACCAAAGTAACACTTAAATTAGAGATAACTAAATTTAACTTGCATCTCTCGGCTCATGTGACTTTTTTCTGTGTTCCTTATAATGCTTTTTAAATCATATGTTTTAGCTTTAGATAGTAAAATACATTAAAATTATCCCTTTACGCAAAATTAAACATTTATACAACACATAATACACAACCTTATATATCCCCGAACTCTTCTATAGTAGCCTATTCATGTTTATACCTTTGTGGGAAATATGCATGGGTGTGAATTTTTTTAGTTAGGTTGTCTTTGGAATGGTGAGACTATAAATCTGATAAGAATTACCGTATGTCACTATCCCCACTCCTTTGCGTAGCGGTAGAATCAGAACGTACTTTTTGAAAATTCTTGTACCAACAAATGCACATTTCGAATGAAGTGTAGTATGAATTAATTTATTAGCATGTAATGAAAACTAAACAAAATGTATTTTTTCAGACTATGGAATGACTTTGTACGGAGTGAGTTCCATTGCAAGTTCCAAGTAGATGTGATGACCAGTGGAACAGTTACTCTCTCTGACATTATGTATCATTCAACTGCTCTCAGTTTCTTTGTTGAGGTATGTACTTGGCTGATAAATATTTTTTGTAATTAGGCCTAACTATGAGATCTTTTACCCTTATAAACCCTCATTATTCTGAAGTGAGATTGATTTAAATAAAAGCAATCTAGAAATGGTGTATATGTGTCAAATCCAGTAGCAGCTGTTACTAAAAATGTTTCCAAAAAGTTAAAAGTTTTTGATTGTATTTTCCCAAAGTTATTAAATATTTAGAGTTTACAATTCAGGCCTATTTTTATAAGTTCACTTCGTTTTAATTTCCAGAATGTTACCGGTAGTTAAATGTTTAGTTATTTATCTGTTACCAATTTAGGAATTTATAAAGATCAAAACACTTTTTATACTCAAATAGCTGTACATCTAAAAACCCTTAGGCGTCACTCCATTTGCTGGAATGGCACTATATTCAAATCTGCCTGATTGACGTCGGTTATTTCAATGATGACTAAATGATTCTGATTAGTCGTTGTTGCCTTCAATATGCTGCCTATGGGATCGTTCGTAGTCGTGAAAACTCAAGTTTAAGTTTGCTTCTTTGTACAACACTTTAAAATATAGTTATTTTTCATATTCTTTTCACTTGATTGTTATGTTAAAATTTCTTTTGGAATTTGATGATCTTTCACTATTTTATTGTTTACTTAATTTAATATTACTTTAAATGAAAATGGCACAGAACCTGTATCAACATTTCTTGTCTAGTACTATGCTACTGAGATTAGTTACTAGATTACATAGCAGTTTCCTACATTATAAAATTATGATTAAATAGTTCTGACAGAATATATCTCAAATTAATTTTATAGTAATTCCTACATGTACATATAGAAAAACAGTAGGCAAACAGAACTGAAATAATTTATTTATGTTTTATAAGTACTGTTACTGTCTCAAGTTGATGATTTAAGTGTTATCGGCAAATTAATATATAGGCAATTAATTATAACTTTCACCATAAAAATTAAGCTATAAAGGATTTTGATAACATTAAATAAAACTTGAAATGTTCGGTAAATATTTATTATAAAATAAAAATTAAAGATACTAGGATACTATGTAAATATAAATAAAAATATAAAAAGCAAATAGGCAACAGTAACACAATATATAACCCAGTAGAGCAATAAAAGAAATGCAATCTTTGTTCTGGCTGTAACATAAGAAAGCTTTAACCATTATTGCTACTGAACAGACAATCACAAGTGAGAATTCACAATTTTCAGCTGTTAGTAAGGCTTAGCAGGTAGTCACATCATAGCGGGCCTACTGCCTGCGGAAAATTCAGAGTTTTTGGACAATAATGAATAACGAAACAGCAAGTAACTAAGACAGCAGTTACGAGTCACATCTAATCATGTTTTGTTAGAGAATAGAGTAGCAAGTACAATCTGTTACTCAAGAGTAGCAGTTATGTTATTGACGTAACATATCTATAACAAATATGGAATCGGGTTGATTGATTATTGGTTTAGTTAATTGGTTCGAATAATAATAACTAAATATTTATTACAGTAATTGCTTCTAATTTATTTATAGTATGTAAATAATGGTATGAATTTAATCATTGGTTTTGTACTGAAATTACAATTTGTTGCTAAGAGTTCTATTTTTAGACTGGACCTTTTAGAATAGGTCAAACTAAATTATGAATAAACTAAAATATATTTTCCAGGTTATGAAATTTTACATTGTTTATTCTTCAAATAAATTGTTTTTGGTCTATCATGTGACTTATTGGTATATAATTTGGTACAATATGATTTTTATGGGTTATTCACTACCTACTTTTTAATAGGTAATTTGTGCCATTGTACTGTGGAATAGAAATCACTGCATTTGTAGCAAATATATTGCCTTATAAACTGTAAATGTAAGTGGTACTCAATGTGATTACAGTTTGTGGAACAAGAAGGCTGTCAACGAGTCATAGAATTCTGGCAAACAGCGACTAACTTTGAACAACAATTGGAATGTTTTTCGGAGGGGTATGATTCTACTCAAGCTCAGAACGACGCTATTCTTATTTATGATAAGTAAGTTACTAAATAAAATGTACATTTAGGGCTAAGTAAAATTATGTTAATTAACGGTGAGAATTATGGCTCGTTTGTACGATCGGGATTCTTGAACAGATGCGTTTAAAAATCTAGGTAACCTTTCCCAGTATATACATTTTTGAAGTAATTTTACATTACAAGTATAAGAGTTCTGTGACTCGAAACATTGATGTGCATACATACAATATGCATCACAAAGATGAATTCCGTGACAAACAGCACAGATTGAAAGCTTTTGACAAGCTACCTTCTGAGACTGGAGTCCGTTTTATGAACGAACTCCCTAAAGAGTTTTTAAAGAAGCAGTGGAAGTCAATAATTTTAAAAACAAACTAAACCGGTTGCTGAAGTTTAATGCTTTCTACGCTGTGAGAGAGTTTATAGATTATAGTCGCATGAATATTTTATGTATATGTAATATAGTTTATACTTTTGAGTTTACTTTTTGAGTATTTATATATATGTTTATTTGATTCGTTGTTCTTTTTGGTATTATATATATGTCTTCTTTTCAACTGTATATATATTATTATCACTATAATATTTTAATGCCCTGTAAAAAAACTAATGTATTTTGTCAAAGGTGAAAAGAATAAATATAATACAAGTCTGAATTAGAGGTGCACAGTGCCATATTAAAGTCCTATTCTAATTGCAAAAAACATTCAGAACATTCAATTAAATTTAGGAGCACAGTCTAGTATTTTTAGCTTTTGAAATAATTCCTTTAATTGCATATTTTATATGACAACATGTTTTGTAAAAAAACATTCAGAATATTCAATAAAATTTAGGAGCACATGCAGTCATTTTTTGCATGAGAGTACAAGTTCCGACTATTTTGCTCATGGTACTATACCCCTCTATTTACTTCACAAATTTTTTAAATAATCTTTAAAATTTAAAATTCATCTCATTCGCCATTTTAATATGTATCTGTCATTCATCATATCACACATCTCATACATATCATCAGTAATCAAAATCATTGTGAATAAACAAATTGTAAAACACCAGAAATGACCAGGATCTGGATACTGAAACCAGCAATAAATCATACTCCTGCTATGGTAGAAGAATAACCATTATTGAACAACAATGGGATGAAATGCATGA
The DNA here is from genome assembly GCA_018207615.1 of Philaenus spumarius. NCBI lineage: Eukaryota > Metazoa > Arthropoda > Insecta > Hemiptera > Aphrophoridae > Philaenus > Philaenus spumarius. Next base: position 224,448 of record JAGFPH010000834.1, read on the forward strand.
TGATGGGTATGGAGGATTCTGAGTCTAGCTACCCAAGCAGGGAGAAGTTGAACATTTTTACTACAAAACTTTATAAAATAAAGACAGAACTACACATCAACAGACCGTGAAGCCTCAACCAGTAAATAACAAATCAAGAAATAACATCTAAATCATGTTTAACTAATGTTAGTAAATAAGTACCAAGCTTCACCAGCCAAGGAAGTCATCAATACCTTCCTTCAACATTACTCAATTCCCAATAATTCAAAATTCAACTTCAAAAGTATCCAGTGGCTATTTTAACATTTCATCAGTGAATAAGAAGCTCTTAAAGTGAATAATTCATAAACATTTGCAATATATATTTTTTATTGTAATTAAATCCTCACTATCACCCAAATAATTCATCCATTAATGATTAGTTTCAGTAGTTTTGTATACTTCTAAGTCCTTGCAATTTTCTTATCTGAATTCAGAAATTAAAGTAATGTTAATAATTTTTACTAATTAACAAGCCTTTATTGGTCTTATAACTAATTGTTATTTCAGGTCTCCTTTATTTTTAACTTATAGCTAGCTGGGACAAAAATATCAAAATTAAGAACAAAGCCATTTTAACTGTAGGCCTATTTCTATTTCACCTAGGTCTAATTATATAAAAATAGGCATTCCAAATTATTATAAATCTATATTATAGTAAGGATATTTTCTAATTTAAAAGTATTATTAAAGTATAGGGTGTCCCATAAAGGGCAAGATTTTAATGGTTAATTAAATCATCATTTATTTAAAATTGTAAAATATTTTTATTACAATAGAATACTACTACGGTTAATTGTGGAACACAATATCATGCAAATGTTCTTCATGACTATGATGGCACACATTCACTCTTTCAACAAAATTTTTATATCCTTACTGCACAATTGTGGTTTAATTTCACCAATGACGCCTCGAATTGCTGTCTTGAGTTCAGGTATTGTTTTTGGTATGTTGACATAAACACGAGATTTCAGAAGTCCCCATAGGAAGAAGTCACATGGTGTCAAATCACAGAATCTCGGTGGCCAATTCTGGTCGCCGTTGCGTGAGATGATAAGTCAGTTGTTTCGATTGCAACATGACAGGTAGCGTCATCCTGCTGGAACAATTGAGCTGGATTGATATTGTTCAACTGAGGCCATAAAAAATCTGTTACAGGTTGCGATACCGTTCGCCATTCCCTGTTAATGCAATTCCGGCATCTTCTTCAAAAAAAGTACAGCCCAATCACTCCACCAGTCCAGAAACGCACCAGACAGTGACTCGTGGATACCACTGTTTCTTAACAATGACTCGAGGGTTTTCAGTCCATAAAATTCATCAATTTTGTTTGTTGATGTATCCATCGAGTTGAAAGTGGGCCTCATCGATGAAGATGAATATTGGGGTCCACATTTTGCTAATCTAAAATCCAATCGACAAATTCTCGGCGCTTCAATGATCCAAGTGCACTTTTAAACTATGAAACAAAGAATATATTTAATTTAACTTAATACTTTTTCTTTATGCAACAAATCTTTTATGAGAAACACATTTATAGTTTTTGAATACTTAGCCTCATTTTCTACGCTGCTTTTCTATTTATCAGTTTAACACTGTTCAGTTTCACTCCTAAACACTGTTCAACTTTTTACAAATTACCATTTCTGGTCGGCCATTTTTGTACATTTTCAAGGTAACGCATACCCTTGAAATTTACAAACTTGATAACTCCAATTAACTTTGTAAACGCACTGTCTCTACTATTGTTTAACACAACTTAAACCGCATTTCCCAAAGAAACACCGCAAACTCCATAACTAGAGAAGCATCACTCCCAACACACCAAACAACAGATCTGTACGCTTCAACCACTCTTAACGAAGTGGGCATGACGCTTTGCTTGTAACTGCAATGTAACGCGCACTGACGTCATCTCACGTGATTGATCTTGACCAATCAGAGATGCCTTCCTATTTTATATTGGACTTGTTTTGAGGCTAAATGTCTGTTTCAATTTATTTTACACCTTGATGTTGAGGCTTTTCTTATGACGTCATTTCTTTATATTCAAACCTATCTAAGTTGTCTTTGATTTTTATAACTTCGTAATTTTTCTTTTCTAACAATTTCTAATGCTTTAGTTATAATGAAAAACAAAACTACCTGCATTCCCCTTTGGATTTCTATGTTAATTATTTTTTAAATGTGATTTTAAATTAGCCTAAATCATCTAGACTATGCAATACCCCTCCCTTTACGTTACACCCTTTTATGTTATACTAATTCCCTTAAACTCACATATATTACACCGGAGAGGGGAGAAACAAATCTTTTGAAAAGCGGATCCAGATTATTTGTTCAGTTTCACGAACTGTTCTAGTTCATATTAATTTTATGACTTGCTTTCTGTGTTGTAAAACAATTTCTTAATAAGTATTTATCCAGTATGAGTCAAACATTTTTATTTTTATGTACATTTTTGTAATTTTGTAAATATGTTTTTCTATTTGCTTGAAAATAAGATCGTCAAATTTCTATTTGAGGCCCCATAAAAGTGAGCAAAAAATCATGAAATTCAGTTAATGTATATAAAATGATGATTGAACATTATTTCATTTAATCACACATTCTTGAATATAGACAACGGTAAATCATAATTATTCTGGATTCTTGGGTAATAACGACAGACAAATTTTCATTGTAAAAATTTAAAATTGTATATTTTATTCACAGGTACTTGTCGTTGCAAGCGACCTGTCCTCTAGGCATAGACCATGCTACACGCTGTGAAGTAGAACAACGTATATGTATGGAATCGGCCGAACCTCGAACCGACTGCTTCAGACCAGCACTGTGCATAGCATGGACTTATTTGAGTGTTGTGTGTTTGCCATTGTTTTTATCTTCCCAAAGCTATGTACAACTGCTGAGCGAACTAATGAGAGCATCAAGAGGGACTAGTAGTCCTGCTTCATCAGTTACCGATATTAGTGTAGAGTCGAGATCAAGGCATGATCCGGATTTAATCTGGAGACAGAGGCATCACAATAGGTTAGTAAATATTTTAGTAACAGGTTAGTCTTTCAATTTAAGTGTTCTGTTCCGTATTGCAATCGTTACCATGTTGCGACTTCCGAAATATTCGTACCTTTTGTTTCATGGTCCCTAGACCCCAAAACCATGGTCAATTGAAAAGTTTATATTTATATATATTACAATAACTGTACTAATTTTCCACGTATCTAAATCATTTTTTATGGACACAATAACTGCTTTCTAAACAAAATAGTTTCAAATAGTTTAGATTTAAATTTTCTCTTCTAAAGTGTTTTTTACTGTATGTCAAATAAATTAGGTATTCAAATTTCTATAGTAATTTCTTATAAAATTAATATAATAATTAGGCCTAATAATAAAATACAGAAAATCCCGGTAAATTGAACTAAAGGGTGGAAGCTGTTTTGGAAAACAATTTTTTCGGTTAAGCCATGATTGTCTAATACTACAGTACTACAGTATTTTGTATTTTTGAAAGGTTTTGAAAGTCAAACGAATTTTGAAATATCTTTGTAGTCTATACTTATGTTCTTTATTACAATTAAAATTACAGTTTTAGAATTACAGTAGTCTTCTACTAATAGAAGACTAGTGATAGTCTTCAGAAGGATAGTGATTTTTTGGTTTGGGTCGGGTATTGAAGTTTTTCACTCGGCTCGGGTAGTGAAATTTTTCACCCGGGTCTGGTCGGGTAGTGAAATTTTGCACCCGAGTCTGGTTGGGTAGTGAAATTTTTTACCCGAGTCTGGTCGGGTTGTAAACGAAAACTTGAAACATGTTATATTAAGAAAATATTGACTCACTGCATTGTTCAAAAAATCTTAGAGCAATCTAAAATAGCAACAACACATGTACTGCAATTACTTCGTTATACTAGACCCAGCAAGTTTTAGAAAGATAACAAGTTCTTAATTTAGGCTTAGCTTTAGTGCTCTTTTGAAAACCATCGTCAGCTGTCACTCTGTCATCCACGTCATCTCTACTTCAATCGTGTCGGCATTTAACTGCAACACCGTTTCTACAATTTCTTGGTCTTTCAATTTTATTAAAAAATGTATCTTATCATCCCCCCTGTATCCACTTGACCCTTCAATTATTTATGTGCAGTAAAATATTATTTTTTGGATTTGCAATTTACCCTTTCAGATAACCCAGGTTTTGGTTCACCAGATTTCAATTAACCCCTGGGTTTTACTGTAATTTACTGGGTTACCTGTATCCCCTTGTTCAAATTTTCAAGATAATTAAATAAAAAAAAAAGTTTTCTCATGGTAAATATTGAACAGTCGATAAAAAAAACCAGAATTTTGTAGATCAAAACAAAATATTTAAAAGAAGAATCAATATAAAGCCAATGAATAGTAGCACATGTTGGATAAAATGATATTCATTCATGTCTACAAATGGATTATGGATCACAATTGGGAACCAAAATGCATTAAAGCTCCATTTGGGAGCGCCATTTAAAAGTTTATTAAGTTAAAAAATACATCTAATTTCTCAGGGTTGAGTTCATTGGTACTCAGTATTAGAGATCAGATGCAAGAAGTGAAAATAGATAAAATACTTTCAAATATTTTTCAAAACATATTTATTATTATAATTAATAAAATAGACACATTTAATATTAATTAAAAATGAAGTATTAAATATTAAAATGATTGTTTAAAAAAAGCACATAAGAGATTATAAAAATACTTCTTACATACCAGCTGATTTTATTACAATGTTCATTGTGCACACTTTCTCACCCCACTGTATTTTAATTATCTTATTTTATCGATGAATGCCTTAACACCTGAGGCCATCCCATATCTATTGTAATCGGTTGAATCTTTTGTGACGATGGAATTTTTTTACTATAAGCGAATATAGACCATTCTAATGTTGTTTTGAACTTGGTATATACATAATGTTCACTTAAATGGAGTTTCTGTCCAAAGCTTTATTACAAGAGCAATTAATTCACTTATGACCATCTCACTCCAAGGATGAAAGTAGAAGTTTCTTACTTGCTTAAAATTGCTAACTTCTCTTTACCAATTCAATTGGCGAAAATTCCGTTCTATGACTACTTGATAACGTATGCATCACAATTTAGTATGTTATTTATTTAGTTCTACGGTCATATAATGTCACTGTTGTTCAATGGGTACTGTTATTCACTATTAGTCTAAGGTCAATGATCACTGTTAGTCTATGGGTAATGATCACTTTGTTTTATGATTTTTCCCTCCCACTGTCTTTATCTATAATCTAGGTAACTAATCAATACTTTTTTCATTATTAAGCTCTCATTTTTTAAATTAACAAAGAAAACTTATAGGTTAGATTGGAAGCCTTTATTTCTTTAATCAAATTGAAGACGTTCGAATTATAATTTCCTGAGTTTTCAACTATCATTCTCTCTCCTCTCTGAACTATAACTTTGTTTTCTCCTTGTATTAAAAACTTAAAGAAAAAAAATTTACACACAGTTGAAGATGTTTCCAACTAACTCAAATGGCTGATCAAATTGAATACAACTATTTTTGATTGAACCAAAAAGATTGCCCTTCTTATTTTTAAACATAAAAAATATAAATTGCCCTTAAAAAATATACATTAAATATGTATTTAATTAAATGGTATTTTAAATAAGCAATGTATGTTTTTTCAGAGGATTAAGTATTGGCAGAATAGATCAATTAGGGCGATTTGAAAAAGATATTGAACCAGAGCCGGATAAAAAATCAGGTACGTAATAAAACTTAATTAGAAAATTTGTTTTATACCTTCCGCTGAAGTTTTCAATTGAAAACTTTTTCAAAAACTTTCTAAAAATGTATTTTATTTAGATTTTTAGTAAATTTGAAAATAAATAGTATTAGCAAGTGAGAACATGTTATTTATTATTAAAATCAATGTAAAACTGTTTTAAAAATATAATCAATGTGTCTAGCAATCCGGAAAAGCAAATATTTGATTTCATAAAAAATCTATTCTGGACTAGTCCTCGAATCTTATGAGATTTGAATAAAAATCGTGCTTAATGCTCAAATATCGTTGATAACGGCAAAGTTCGAAACATTTTTCAGATGTTGTGGGTTTCCAGAAAAAAAAGGAAGTAAGAGAACCTAACAAATCGTTTTCAGTTATTGTTTATTGGACTTTCACCAAAGAGATTTTAAGTTTTAGCACCTGTATTTCATAAAACTTGCTCAAACCGTATATAAGTGCTTTTATTTTACTCTTGAGATTTAAAATATATTTTAGCACTGGCATAAAATTAACATTAATTGTGTTGCAATATGGGTTTTTTCAACAATTTTCGCCGCTAAGGTTTAACTTACATTTAAATCAGAAATCGTATTTGAACATCTTTTTTCACAGACTTTTGCTGTTAAGTTTAAATCAACTTTGAAGCAAGTTAAATTTGTATGTCGTCTTTCTCAAAGATTTCCGCTGTAGTTTAACTTGTGTTTGATGCTGTTTAATTTATATAATTTACAAATTGTATTTGTGTGTTTTTTTTTTTTACTTTATAACAGTCCAAATTCCATTAAGATACAAATTCACATAGCCTACCTATCATAAAATAAAGACTTGACCTACATTCAGGCCAATGCAATATCAAAACATAACCTGCTAACCGAATCTGCTTAAAGAAGTATTCGGATATAGCCTAGACTAACAAACTATAGAAGTGTAAACACTCAGAAGTCTTAGAAACTAATCCAAATATGAAAATGGCAACCCATCCATGTACTAATAAACAAACCATGTATGTTGTAACCATAACAACAAACTACTGAGTATTTCAGACTCCCATATAAGCTATTGAAAGGTAACCTCAAGACTATATCCAAATTCATATCAAACAATCAATTCACAATCACATATCATATTTATTTATTCCCTTAAACTTAATTGTATTCCAAATATTATCAGAACCATTCCAGTGGTAAATTAGGTTGAAATTATAACAGAGATCTTGCCGACAGGGAGGTAAACAAGAATCATTAACACTATAACAGAGTTCAAGATATGTACAATTTATCAGTCAGATGTAAAAACATATTTATTAAAAGTAAACTGTAGACACTAGATGATTACAGAAACTTGTTTTTCATAAGTAAATATTAAGAAAACTATACATACTTGCTGAACTGAATATTAATGTTTAGTTAGTTAGAAGCAATATTAGAAATTATTATTATAAATGTAAAGGTAGTCAAGAAATTTGTCACCATCATTGTGATATTGGGTCAGAAATTCAAGGGCTCCTCTCATCCGTTTCGTCTTATGGACATCGGTCAAATTTGTAGAAAATATTTGTGTAAAGTGCTTAAACTAAAACACCAGTTTTTCTGAATTGTGTATTAAATTTTTGCTTTCAAATCATCTGAAACGAGTGATGGCCTCCCACTCCAATGTTCGTCGCGGTTCTTCCTTAATTAAATATTATGCACCTTTTTCTCACCGAAGCCTCGTTCATTGCACTACCACCATACACATTCTTTATTTGCCTATGAATTTCAATATGCCGAACATTTTGTGCATTCAGAAAGCGAACGACACTACACACTTCTTATTTGGCAGGATTTATGATGGCCGTTGCCATTTTAAAGTGTACAAACAATGTCGCACAACCGTTTAGCAACAAAACTCGGTTCGCACTGAAGCAAGGGACGAAGCTAACTGGCGGTAATGGTATGATCTTAACTTGATCGTTAGGGAACAGAAGTAAGGTTGCGGTTAAAGACACTTGTTCATTTTGTTACAACTAAAACCTTTAACATAATTGTAGTCCAGTACTGTGCAATTTCTTAACTGTTTATATTTAGTAAAATACAGTTTAATTGTTGTTTGTTTTGGGCCATACTGTAGTTTGTTTGTCCGCATACAGCAGTGTAGTATTCTTTGTGCTATGCTACTCCTTAGATTTATTTGATTTGCCTAACTGATTGTAAAAGTGTGGTTTACAAAGAAATTTTGTTAGAAAATATAAAGGTGAATAATTTTGAATAAGAATTTAATCAGACTATACAAGATATTACAGCTTCTAACTTGCAGAAAATATATTAAAAAACAGTTGTTTATGTTTTCAGAATCTCGCATTTCTCGTGTTGTTAAAAAACTGGTAAACAAAGAGGAACACAAGGTAAGCCTGAATAAAACTTTGTACTTTAAGTTAAACATAACGCATATCGTCGCTTAGCAAATAACACCGTCTAACTGACAGTTTTAACAAAATTTAATTTTCGGTTCCAATGCTTGTTTTGCGTGTACAATGTTTTTGGCAATATCTTGTACAAAAACAGAACCGCCTAAGTACATAAAGCAGACTGTTGATGAACAATACTGCCTATCTACATACCTTTTATTTAAAAAAAGTGACGAACTACTAAGGGTCTATGAAGGCAGTACCACCTACCTACAATTATTTATATCTGTAATTCGCCTGTCTGTAATTCCCTAAGGTCCTATACCGCTTATTTGCAACTCGATAAAGAACCAATACCGCCTAACAAATGCAGTAAATTTATTAACTTTATTAATTTATAGTAAAATAAACGGTATCAGTTAACTGACACAAACTTTCTCCCAAAATAGTAGTCAAAATAATATTGTTTTCAATCATTTTTTTTATTACTTTTTAGAACAAAACAAAAAAATAATATTCTACCTACGTCAATCGTATAAAAAAATTATTGTCCCAGGCGGGATTCGATCGCGCGACCTTTGAATTACTGGCCGTGCTCGGTACCGTTGTGCTACCCCGTGCGACCGCCGCCGCGATGCTAGATTGACAACATAAACTTGTTATTTTTTAACATTTCCCCATAATTATAAAACGCCGAAGTTTTGATAAAAGCGGGTGGTGTCATTTTGTTTGGCATCTTAAGCACTATAAATACTGAAAATTTGATCAAAATCGTTAGAGCCGTTTTTGAGAAATTTGCATTTTTGTCGTTTTTTATGGGTTTTTAGGGGTAAATTACCCTTAAAAATTAAAAATTCCAAAAAATGAAAAAAACGCCTGGAGATATTAGGGTTTAGTACCTACATACCAAATTTCATAAAAATCGGACCAATAGTGTCCTCTCTGGTCGTGTATACATACTGACAGACAGACACCACGTTAAAAACACTTTTTTGGGTTCAGGGAGCACCAAAACAAAAAATTCCACTAAAAATATTTTTGGGTTCAGGGAGCACCAACACAGATAATTGCACTAAACAATTTTTTGGGGTTCTGGGAGCACCAAAACAGATAATTCAACTGAAAATTCAAATTCGAACATTTTTACGAATACAATACTTTCTCCATATACTACGTATAGGGTGGAGAAAGTAAAAAGAATATTCAATTGTTAATTCAAAGAACTGTTTAAATTTTCATGAAGCCATAAATTGTTCACAATAATAAATCTTTAAATATTTTAACGTATTACTTGTTGTTTGAAACGATAAAATACTGTAGTAAACAGCGACATTTTTCTGAGTTCGGAGATGGACATCTGCTTCCTTCGAACCTGCTTCAGTTTGTCTGACCTTCCTCGTGATCTAGAAATCAAACAAGGACATAGTTTTCTCCACCTGTTAATCTGTATGTCTGGCAAATTCAGTGCCTCCTAGTTCTACTGTGTTTCTCCACATATTCTTTACTGAATATATACAGTATCTCTTGGGTTCTTTTCACTGCTTGCCAACAAACATTGATTTTTTATTATTATATTAATACCTATTAGCTGTCTGCTTTACAACATTTTAAATAAATATTTGGGTAATTATTATCGTTACATCAGATTTTATTTTATCTTTACCAAATTTCTCTCAAAATTATTTTTAGTGAATTTCCATAGGATAGATGACCTATTGCAGAGACTCTTATGGTGAGACCGAAGGTTGGGAGTAGCCAATGAGCACCAATTATGGTCCCCGGAACACGTTTTGGGCTGTCATTAAAAAAATGTATATATATATATACATGTATAATGTGTTCGCACTCTTCAGCTGCATTGTTTGTCTGATTTGGTACACATGTTAGTTTTCTAAGTGACTCAAACGAGTTCGTTAGCCAAAAAAATCCAACAATTTTAAGCACTTTTTTTTTACAAGAAGTAAAAGTTTTTTTAAGATTTTTCGTACTAGAGTGAAACTTTTTTGGATTATATCTAAAAAAAATAAATATAGGAGATTATTTTGCACATTTTGTTTTTTTAAACCACCTTATAGCTCGTCTGGTTCCCCTAAAATCGGTCAAAACGTAAAATACCATGAAAGTACTCGGATCAAATCCGGATTTTACCGTGGGACAGCTTCTGTTACGAGGCCGATGGTCAGATACTAGCTCGCGAATGCTATTCATTCATTGTCTTCATGAGAAGAGCAATTTCCCAAATATTTAGTTGAAACCCTAAACATATAAATTAAGTTTTGGAAATTCACTCTACTCACATCAGCGATTCAGCTGTGTGGTTGAATTATTTATATTTTATTTACTTGTCTAATTTCATGAAATCACATACTTTACAGTTTCCAGCCTGCTAACACTAAACACAAATGGTGAAAAGATTTGAAGATTTTTATGATGTAACTGAGCAAAATGTATACATTTTTATCCGCTTACCTTGTATAGTTTTATTTTGTTTGATGCACACATTTAAAATAGATGTAATGACTTCTTCTCTTCCAATCCGTTTAGCCTGCTTGTTATTTATTAATATTAAAGGAGTTTTGTTTTCGTATTGTTGCGGGTCTTGTCTTCTAACTTTTCTTCTTCGGTCTTCTTCCTTTACTTTATGTTCTCATTATAAAACTTACTCATCTTTTATACACATATTGTAATGACATGTAGTATGATATATAATGAAATGAAGTTAACGAACAGGTATGGCATTTTTATTTCAGAAATTATAAGTATGATTTTTTATATATATGTGATTATTTACTATTATGAAGTTTAGTATAGTTGTTATAAGATTAATTTCTATAACTTCATTTATTTTCTTTAGGCTCAAGAAGAAATGGCTTGGCGGATAGCTGAAATGATTGTAAAGGACGTAACAAATTTAACAATGGGCGGACAGTTTGATGAAAGCGATGCCGATGAAGATACATGACATTCCTTAGGCTATAAACACTCGATTCTAGTCATCATAATATCTGTAAGCTTCATGTTGTGGATCGTGAACTCTACACAAAATCGTGAGAAATACAATTTATACATAGTTAGACCTAGCTCTAGACCAATCAAAATATAGGATACTTTAAATGTGATATACTCTAAGGATGTATTTGTATTGTGTTTTTGGTCAATAGTTTTACGGTAATTTACTTTTTGTCCCTTTCTCTCAGAATTTATGTTGTTTATGTTGATAAATTGTATTTATTTGGTTACTGGAGGACATTATTATTAAAGACTTTATTTCATTCACCAGTTAATCAAATATGCATTGAAAATATAAACTAGTAAAAGGATAAGAAAGGTAAATAAAAACAAATTTAATGTGATTAGATGTGAGATCTTGTTTGAGAACGTATAAAGGTGCTTGTAAAACCTAACCTAACAAATAGGCTCTTAAAGAAGTGGTTCTGAATATTTTACAGTACAGGTCAATACCAGTCGGAACACTATTTGGTTTCACTGGTGGTCTTTGTAATATCAGAATTTTTTTGGGCTTTACTCCTGCTCAAAAAGTAACTTAAATAATGGATTCAAGATAACTGCGGAATGTTTTAGCAAAATGTTCGGCAAGAAATTTTGCAAACTGTACCAACAAACAGAGTGGTCATTCGGAGATAACTCATTAGTCCAGAGAAATTGGACAAAATAGCCTATCTTTGGAAAAAATCCAGGTAAACTAAATTTTGGTAAGGACCTATTTAAATTGTGGTACTAAACAAAATATCTAAAGTCCCCATCTAGGTTAGAAGTCTTAAAAAACTGTTTTTCTTTAATATCTCATTAACATCCTCTTTTACAGGAAAAATATTCATTATCATATTTGTAATTTAGGAAGTTTCCTTCAAAACAAATAGAATCATTTTTATTTGTAAGAGTAACTGTTTCATAAATAGTAAGATCTTAAAATTTCTAAAGAATACTGTGAATTCTTTAGTGGCAAATACAAAATAAATTATATCTCCAAAACTGTTTAACCGATTGAGTTCAAACTTACCTTGGCACCTCTAGGATGAATGTCTAAATTGAGATCTATTTTGGGGGAAATAACTAATTTAAAGCAAAGATTAATTTCAAATGGCGGATGTTTCAAATTTTAAAATACATGTTTGCACTTAAGGGTTTGCTATTGCGAAAACTCCATACCTTATTCAGTTCAGCTACTGTGAGAGCTTGATTATCTGTATTTTTGACGACTTATGGTTGTTTAATACTATAGTTTATTTTTAAAGAGGACCTAACCTAGTTACAAAAATAATTAAAGGGACTTCGTCCACCTTGATTGTTGAAATAAAGTTCAACAGGTATTAAAGTCAAACTGTACAATTATTTAAATAAATATATCTTTTGAAATAGAAGTCATTTAAAAGTTCAACCTCCAAAATGAAAGTTGATGTTGTTAATTTCTAAAATAGGCCTGTTAAATTACAACTTTATTTTTAATTAAGGGCAAATAAATCATACTTATGGTGGAACTAGGCTGGGAAATGCAGTTTTTCCTTACAGACATTATCACTGACTCTTTAAATTTAAATTAGTCTCTTTTTCTAAAGTAAATTCCTTGTCCCAAAGAATACTGTGGCTGTTGGCTATGACGTGGTCAGCAATCTTGGAAAGGTTAACTTCAAATTTATTTTGTTCCGAAGTATGTTTCTTTAAATGGACTAGATGTTTGTCCTACACTCGACAATCCACTTTACCATCTGAATAAAATTAGTATATTTTGGTCTCACTCTACTTAAACAATTTATAATTTTTCTAAACTATCTTGATTGAAAATTTTGAATTTTTTCTTGTAATGTTTCCCACAATACCTTTACAAATTCAATCTGAATGGTAGTTAATGGTATTGCCATAGTTTCGTTAAATAAATTCTCAACAATTTTACGAATTTCATATTTTAAATCAATCTCATATTTGCAGCTTTCTTAAAGTAACCACAAGTAAAAGTTGTGTGTGTGTATTTGTAGTTTTTTTTACAATGGGAAATATATTCTTTTGAATAGAAATTGTATAAAATTTGACTGCAGTACTTGTTCAACTTCATTTTAACAATCAAGGTGGGCAAAGTCCAATAATTATTTCGGATGTGAATTTACTTTAGGACACCCAATCTTTTCGAGAAGTGTTTCCAACCTAAGCACATTGTACTGTTGAATACTCGTAAACACACTGCGACTAGAGCCTGTAAGTTACAACTTCAGGCTATATATATTTTTTTATGTAATATGTCCTAACGTAAACTTTGGCTTTATTTTATAACTATCAAAGTCTTCATCTATAATGTCTTTCAAAATTAAAATAATGTTCTGATCTGTAATTTCCTTTAAACATTTTAAAATTTGTATGGCCCATAAGTAAAACCTCATAAATAATGTAGTACAAAAATGTTCGACGCATGAAATTTTTGTAAATTAATTTCAAGTTTTTGCTGTGCTAAATAATATTTTTTGTGTATTATACAATAATTGTATGACAGCATCTTTACACGCTATTGATATTTATTCAATAATATTTGTTTAGCTACTAAATAAATTGCTCAGAATTATCTTATGAATAATTACCACATTTAGTTTTATGGTATACTTCTGGAGTTACACTCCATGAATTTGGGACATGTTAAATTTTTTCAATTTGTTTGGTAAATAAATTTCCTGTGGTAAATTAAAGATTAGATGCAGTATTTAATACAGTTTGCTGCAGAATTTTTTCCGGTAATCAGTAGGTTACTTTTTACTATTTATAAAGTTTAAAAACCAGAAGAAATCTTCAGGATAAATGCATTTAAAGCAAAGTTATTAAATATTGTTTTGTACCCTCTCATGGTGGCCCAAGTTATCAATATTATAAAACTATGTAAACTAGATTGTCTACCAGTTCCCAAAAGTCACAATTTTTTTGTCTAAGCTCGCCATTTTTTCCTACCTGAATTGAATTTCCCACACCCCATAGTTTTTACTGCATCTTATGAACGTGCAATACGTGTGGCAACTGTGATTCAAAATTCAAATCTATTTAAAGATTCGGTTCAATTTATCTAGTTCACTTGGAAGAGTGTATAAATCATTTACGATACGTATAATACATGGTAGAAGTTCTGTGAATCGTAATAAACCAGTTGTTAAACTGTTACCCAGCAAGTCAGTTCCAACAATGAATTAAAACTGCTGTCTAGTGTCAACAAAGTTAATAAAGCTGTTTTATATATATTGCCAACCTATGAAAATTAAAGTTAAATATTTAAGACAAATACTATTACATAAATATTATGTTTTTGTTTGATTTGGTCTTAAAAAGAATTGGAGACCACCAAAAGTAAGTAATTCTATTGTCATAAAATAAAATTTTCATGGATTTGTGCAACTTGAAATGTATACTTTTACTTTTCTTAGATAATGTTTTGTATTAGGTCATAGTCAGGGTTAAATGCTTTTGACTTTTTCATACATTTTATTTGTATATAACACATCAAATTAAATCTACACAATGTGATTAAATATGTCTTTCTTCATTTTGTGAAGTATATTTGAACTATTCAGGACATAAAAACTATGTTTAGCACAATATTAAATAATAATGCAGTAGAAGATCTTTAATCCGGCATGATCCGGATTCAGTTTATACCGGATTAACATAAATAAACAGGGTATATCTGTCAACCAATAAAACTGGTGGGTGTTTGCGTAAATTGTAAATACAGACTGTCTGTGTTTTTAGAGTTCTCAATCAATCAATAAAAACACTGAATATGTATTTTCAGTATCATTTGATTGGCGGTTAAATTATGCTCTGAAACAAAGCTGTGTGCTACATTAATAATTTCAATCAGGTTTCACCGGCCACAACAGTCTACAAATTCAATGTCCAACCTTATAAAATACGCATTCTTAATTTGATAAGTCTATCTCATGTAATTGTTTTACTTTTCATTTTCCATAAGCCTTTTCATTGTAAGGCTAGACTTAAATTTTTTTTGCTATTACACCCTGAACAACAAGCTTTTATAGCAAGTTTGAGTAGGTCCTCCGATATTGACCATCAATCTACCCAAGGTTAGCCCCCATCTAAGCATATGGGATGTTTACCAAACCGGGACGAGTCATGTCGGATTATAGAGCGTGGCAAATGATATGATGCTGGCTTAAAGACCTTCAACTGTAACTGATAAACAGGACTTTTTTCCAAGTCAAAATAAAAAGCGAAGAATGCAGAGATGTAATTTATAAATTATGATTGTGTGCTGTCCTTTGTGTTGTTAAGTCAGAGGACTGAACAAAAAATTCCAAAAGATTCTTGTTAATTAATTTTTATTTAGTGTAAGGAAATTCATATCACTATGGTTTAGATTTGTAAGGAATGTTCTGACATTATGGTTTAACAGAATATCTATTTTTATTAACTTAGTAGCTTTGAAGATGAATTGTACAGTTTTATAGAACTTATGTTATTAAATAAGTTAACTGGCTAGCTTAACATATTAAAATTTTATCTCATAACATATTAAAATTGTTAAATATGACAAGAGAGATCTATAATTTTTGTTTAAGAGAAACTGTATGACTGCACATATATTTTAAGTATTGCACTTTATCAGTCATTCAGTTCACAGTTAAAAAACAATACTCACGTTATGAAGAAATTATAAATTTTGTTTAGTGTTTGACTTAAAACATATACATATTAGGATGAGTTAAAAGAAATGCAACCCAATAATGAATATTGAATTGCAAGAAATCTTTAGTAACAACTCGGTTTTCAGCCTGCATCAGAGTTACAGCATTTATGAAGTTCTGTTATCAGACAGATGTTATCGTTTTTGTGAAAAAAATAATTGAGCCTGTAATTATTTCCACAGAAACCAAACTCCAAGCTGTTTACTGGCCACATAGCTGAAACCATACTTCATCAAAATAATCCAAGTTCCGAACAATGAATACAACACTGAACCCTTGACTGTAATGTAGTATTTTCCTAACAGAGTCTCGAAGCTCTTACACAACATGAGTGTGATACAGTCTTCTTTGTAGCTCTGCCAATTTTCCAGTTTCTTGATACAGTTTTCTTATCGTCTTTCTCGGGGAGTAGCAATGGTACATTGAATTTTTAAAGAATACAGCACTTAAAACTTTAGGTCAACTAGACCGTTTCCATTCATTCGCACTACCAGTTTTTCTGAAACGAGTGACTGCGTATGAAATCATTGACTAGTGATTCAGGAAAGGCTACCGAATCAGAACAGAAAAAAACAGAAGATTTTTAAAGCTGAAGATGTTTTGTATTTAAACTTTGTCAAATCGCTATTTTCAACTGGTGGGAAAAACTGATTCCATGATTTGTTGAGCACCTTTTGTCTTTAAAAAATCAATTTTTTCAAAACGTTTACTTTTTAAAATTATGTTACACTAACCTTATGTTAACATTTGTGGTTTCTTCAAACACCTTCCCAAGCCCCTAAAATATGCTATTCACAGGGTACTAGAACTTGGAAAAAGTATTTTCCTTAGATTCTTTTGGTCTGAAATAATGGGGTTTCAGTAGTAACGAGGCTGATTCATTTGCCCACAAGTACATCTGAGGCAGGGTAGTACATTCTTGTTTGAAGTAAACAAAGTTGTTTAATGCTTGATAAAGTATGTTAGCATAAATACCAACAGTTTAAACAAAACATATTCATTTTTGCAAAGTAGAAAAGACATGGTGACTCTATAAAGTTTTTGCAAAATTCTTTTAATTTTTGTTTTACTGCATTTTTATCTAGGTATGTATTTAAAAAAGCAGGGTGCTGTATTGTTTACAATAATTCAGGTCAACCAAACACTCAAAATTGTGTAAGCAAAGTAAATTATGAGATGATAAAGAATTATAAGTTTATAGAATATGTTATTTGTAATTGAAAACTTTTATGGCCTACATATATTTTTGTCTTAGGAAATTAAATTCCTGTTTAAAATGTTACTTTTTCTTCTTTTGTTCAAATCTTTAATTTTTGTTTAAACTCGTGACAAGCTAGCCTATGTATTTGTTTCGAGCTGTGATGTAAGTGCATAATTTGTATCATATGGGTTATAATAAAAAATAGTTGAATGTTGAGCCGTGAACAATAAACGTTTGTAAATAAGGAAATACGTTTGTAAATTTATCATACCAAAAAAGTTAATTTATATTGCTTATTGTGTTTTAATAGAGATCTAAACTATATAATTTGGTTCCGTATCTACTGAGATCACTGTTGCGTAAGGTTTTAAACCTATTTACACCTGTACTTGATTCAGCGAAAGTTCAAAGTGAAGCCACCTTCTAGGTTCGATAGGGGTTGTCACCAATAGGAAAACAATGTTCTTGTGATTACTGCATATTCACTTAAGGTGCAGCAGATTCACTTTCACTCTGCACCCTGTTTTAGACGATCATGATAGTGTCCTACATACCTTACCAATGCCTGCGGCAACTCATGGCGTAACCAATGAAAACAGGTTATTGTATAATCTGTTATTTTCACGGAAATTATGATTGATTGGGACAGAGGCACTTGGATCTAAGTAGGGTGGTGGTGTTGCTCTAAACAATGTAATGTCTAATGTAAGACAGATCAAAATAGACATGCACCATCCCCAATATTTTCATAATTTCAAACAAATTTTGACATTGCCAACTAAAGGAGACAATATAATATGTAACACCAGATGGTTGACTTATAATACAGTAATCTTTGTTCGTTGATTATTGTTTGAGTTTGCTTTGACCTAACCTAGAAAATCTGTTGTGAAGAATAATTACCTGATTCTAAATTTGCCAAGTTGGTTGCTTGGTAATAAACGTAAATGTTTTCAATAGAGGCCTAACCTAAAATTATGTTAAGTTTTTGATCCAAATCAGTTGTTTTATTTATTATGTGTAACGGATGTTTGAATTGAATTATAACACAGTAAGCATTTTTCATTTATGTTTATTTGTGTTGGCTTGTTAAACTAATCTTTAAAAAGCTGTTGGTTTTGAAGAATAATAAACTGATTCTAAATTTGCTATAGTAGTGAATGTAAATGCATTCAACAAACAATGTGTTGCTAAGCTTTTGATCTGAATCAGCTGTTTTATCTGATACAGTGCTGAGAGTGAACTCCAGAATATTCCCTATTTGTAAGCTATAAAATTAAAATTTTTGCAAAATGCTTTCTTAGTGTGCGTTTATGAGCTCATATTAATATAACTTTAAATTTTCATATTTTTTATCTTAAGTAGTTTTGCTCTATGTTGATTCTATGTCAATCAGCCAATACAAAGCCGCTTATATATTATAGATTACAACTGTAAATAGGTATATGTTTTTAATACCAGTCAGTATCTCGCTAGTCAGTAAAAATAAACATTGCCCGCCCATCTACAGTCAAAAGAAACTATTGCAAATGTTTATAAAAATGTTCTTGTTGAAATTTGTGGTATTATAATTGATAAGTGTGTTGCTGGAATGGTTTGAGTTGGAAACGTACTATATTCTATAAGAAAGACCGTATTTTAATCTTAAAATCTCCTGTCAACCGGAAAAAGAGACCATATTATGCTGTTGAGAAGATAAATTACTTCACTAAATCTGTTATAAGGCACAAAGTGCATGAATTTTTCTTTAAAAATAAACAACTAATATTGGCTAAAGTGCTAAGTGTGGTAGCACTCTCCACACCAGAAGGAGAGTGACTGCATTCTGAACTTTTGCTGAATGAAGTAACAGCTAGTTTGATAAAAGACAACAATCTAACGTATTTTTCAAATAAAGGATGCAAAGAGAACAAATCTCAGTGGTACCAACTGTGATAAACTAACACTTGACATTAGGAAAAGTGTTATTTTGACTACAGTCAAACTACATAATATAATGAATGCGGGAAATATTGAAATCAATTTATACAGTTTAATTTAAATTTACCTGTACATAAACAAAACATGTTTTAGACAATAACTGTTTGATATGTATAAAATAATTTGTAAATATAATGTATATTTAATTGTCTGAATGTTATGTTACCAACATTTAAAGTGAATATATACTTTAGAATATA
>JAGFPH010000834.1:244134-269278 GCA_018207615.1 Philaenus spumarius
AATGTTATGTTACCAACATTTAAAGTGAATATATACTTTAGAATATAATATCAAAATTAGATATTTACATAATTCTTTTACTTTGTGTGTTATCCTGTGATTTACATTAGGAGCACATTCTAAGGTGGGTTTATAAGTATGTATTACATCTCAAAATGATTTTGAAATATTATTTTGTATTATATATTTCCTATATTTATTTTGAAATACATATTTTAAAGAGTTGATGCTTTGTTTGTTGTTTTTATATTCCTATCTGATAAAAAAAGTATGAATTCATTTTCAGCATCCCGGCGTCTAATTGATTACAATAAAGTTTCTTACCTTTGTTTCTGTCAAGTGATTTCTTTTTTGGTATATGTGACACGTTTTATCTCATCTTCAGACAGAATTATGGGGCCGAGGTCTTCACATTAAAATCAAATACACAAAACACAGCACATTTAAAGACTGTACGTTTTTGGTACACACCATCTGGCTGGATGGCAACTGTAAGTCTGTTTATGGAACCTGTTCTTTCCACGGACTTCTTGAACTTTTATCGCTGGTCATACAAGGTATTAGAGTTGAAATTCAGCTGGTTGTTGAATAATTGATGTTCACCATTTGCATCTTTTGATTTGAACTCCTTATAAATCTCATACCCCTCGACAGGGTTCATATATCTTTCTTTAGAACATATTTTAATTCTTTCAAGCTTATTGTATTACATGTTGTGCAAAATTTAGTACCTGAAGTAGTTTTTTTTTCGGCAAAAAGTTCATAAATACCTTTTATTTGTCCGTCAAGTGATCCACTAATTGGTATTTATCGACTGCGGTTTCAGGTCTAAAAGATTCATCTTCAGGTATCATTGTCGCGAGATCATTAAAACATTAAAAATAATTGTTGCAATATAAGACATCGGTCTTTAGCCTATCGGTATGCGACCCCTTCCTCTTGACAATGTTGTGTCATGAATACCTACTCCCACCCCCGATGACCTGATAGCTATCTACTAACTTCATTGCCGAGTTGAATTACTGTATATTCGAAATTAAAAACAGTTTGTCTTTCAACTGTTTTGTGAGGTCCAATTTTACTGCCCAGTAATTTTGAAACTCCTCGATCATATTCATATTAACGATTCTTGTCTCATAATTTTAAGGTAGGTTGGTGTGTTAGTGTAGGTCAATGTATTTATGGTCGCAGTCAAATGAGGTGCGAGGCTTAGTTCAATTTTACCACTTTCAAGGTGATTTTTATATTAGGTAAGTGTTTTTAAACCAACCTTTTTAAACGAACGGCCCGTCCCGTCCAGTAATTCTCTAATTTGTATATACCAGTTTTATCACATATGTCCGTATTCGTAACTTTAATGGTGTGTTTTAATTTTTGTGGTAATTTATTATTAGTTTTGAAAGCCATGGAGACATTTAATTTTTTAAGTGTGGATGACAAAGTTAGCAAGATTATTTTCTTTGTTGGGCATTATGGAGAAAGTTACCAATAAGAGAATCACTTGACAAGAAGGAGAATTTCTGAATATAAAATTCAGTAATCCAGAGACTTTTCCATAGTTAAAAAATTCTTTTCATATTTTTTTTTAATTCTTTTTAATTAAGTAGAACTTTATTGTTTGTCTTATATAATTAAAATTAATAAACTACATAGCAAAAAATTCTGCAGGGATTGATTGTCCATGCTATTGAAACGGAGGTCTTACTCTACTATCCCGCAGAAAACATAAACCCTTATAAAACTCATTTAAATTAGTTATTTATTAGGAAACTTCATAATAGGTTTACTTAAACACTGAGGCAAGGATATTCATAACTCAATTTGGTATTGAATTGGAGCCGATGTAGTTAGGTCAGGTAGTAGCACAGCAAGCCTCCATAAGGCCCATGCTATCAACTAAACAGTAAACGGATAATAGGGATGGAATTAGTACCAGGACGTTAAAAACAGTAAGTTTAGTTGTTGGCAATGCCTTGGCAGAACTGTTCAATTTTAGTATTGAAAAGGGGGAGTTTACTGAGAGCTGTTTAAAAGGGCAGTCGTTATTCCAATTTTTATGAAAGACGATAAAAAAGATCCAAATAATTGTAGACCTATTGCTATTCTTTCGGTTTTTTCTAAAGTATTTGAAAGGGCAATTAAAGTAAGTCTAATTTCCTATTTGAACTACATTCACTATTTTAGTGACAGCCAGTTTGGTTTCAGAAAAAAATCTCAGTATAGAAGACAGCTTGAATAAAGTAAAGACACTTATATTTAATTCTTCAAATAATGGAAATAAAACAGTAGAACTTTTCATTGGTATCACGAAGGCCTTTGATACAGTCGACCACGAGGTGTTGTTGAAAAGGCTATGGGAGTTAAGGGGAGTGGTTTACTAGTTATCTGTAAACACCCACAATGTATAAGAATGAATGGGTCTGTTAGTAGGGAATTAATAATCCAAAGTGGTATTCCACAAGGTTCTGTACACGCCAATTCAAAGGAGAAATAACTGCCTTTGCAGATGATGCTGCCTTTGTACACGTTGGTAAAGACTTGGAAACTGTTAGAAGGGATCTTGATCAAGATCTACTTTCTACCGCTGGTGGTTTACACAACACTATAAAATATAGTGCTTAGTAATAAAACAAAATATATAATTTTTGACCTGAAAAAGAACTTTAACTATGATCATAAAGTCCAGTATCATTTGTTGTCATGTAGAAGAGAAAATACAGAAATCCCCCCGCAAAATTATGGCAGTTATCGTATCCGTAAAGTCATATACACATATAAACCTTGTTTTTGTTTACTTCAAATGTAAACAATATTTTTCATATTACGGAAGTTATATTGTTTTGTTTTCAGTTTACCAATAAAACTTTCCCATTTCTATCTTCTTAGCCCGATTTTGCCAATTAACGAACTTGACCAACATTTTCCATCTCTATATTTTATGAATCAGCTTGGAAGTAATTTGTGCAAAACTAGAGCAGTCATTGTATCCATATAAGATGTATACTTTTGAGTTGAATATGGTTTTGGGGTTTAGAGACCAAGAGCGAAAAGCTAGGTGGTATTTTCTGAAAGTCGTACTATGGTAACACTGCAAATTCTATTAAATGTATTAAGTACTATGGTAACTTTCTAAAAAAATCTATTAAATAAAACTGAGATGATGATCTACCTATACTTGAAGCGCAGGGTTCTGAAATAAATCAATTAAGAAACTGAAAATGGGTTTTTATTATTTACATTGATTTACATTTACGTTTAGAAATGATGTAAACATTCTTCAAATAAATATTTCATTTTTTTTGTACAAATGATTTGACGTTTTCTACTCAATATCTTTTAAATTATTCGAACAAAAAAGTTATGTTTACATAATTAGTTAGGATTTAGTTTCTAATTTATTTTGCCTAGAAATGTTTCAGATAGAAATCAATCTGAACCAGCGACAAATTTTGACATAAAATCATCTGGTTTAGGTTCGTGTGTATCCTTCCAGTATGTCATTACGTGGCCTTTAGTTTTCCACAGATTGACACATTCTTTGAGCTCCATTTGACCCTAAAACAGAAAAAATATGTTTTAAATAGATTTATATGATTGGGTTAAACTCTAAATTTAAATTTCAGACCAGGTTATATTCTAAATTAACCTCAGTTTAAACCTGCTTTGAAGACCATATTAATCTACTCAATAAGGCAGTTATTAACAGATATTCTATTGTGAGGTATTTCCTGAATGTAGACATACAATATTGCAATTGTTTCTCAATTTAATTTAATTTATGAACATATCACAATCATAAAATATATTTACAGCCTATTTCATTCATGACCAGTAGTAGTCCAGTGAATAGAGGGGGTCTACCCTACAAAATGTCCGGCAGTCCTGAATTTTTTATATGTTGTTTGGGACCATTAGGTAGTAATGAATTCAAGTTTTCGTCATCCGAGCCCCATGGCAACTTTTTTTATACGCCAAAAACTAGAAATGTTGGCACTCTTTTTCAGTTTTAGGCATATAACTTCTTTCCTGTACATTTTCGCATAAACTATTACAGCTGCCAAATGAAAGAAGACAAAATTTGAAACAAATATGATTCTGTAAGTTTTTTTGTACGACCGACGGTTACCGAGACATGTGGCATCAAAAAAGGGGTAAAATCTCAAGCTTTGCAAAATTTTAATTTTCTTGCCACTTTGACTCACAAAAACTTCAAGAAGACTCATTTTAGAGAAACTTTGCTTATATAAAAGTTGTAGAACATTTAAGTATCAACAAAAATTATCTCAAACATTTTTTAACGTCAAATTCTGAGGAGTGAGGGTGAATTTAAAGAAAAATGGAAAACAACATTTTTGTCATCTTGGCCCAAGATTGTTATAAGGGCTCATTCCACTGATGATCATTAAACTGCGGTAATTTGATAGTGTTAATGATACACATGATGTACATAAAGTATGTTCATCATGTGTATTATATATTTTTTTTGCATCATCTAGTTATGATTATCATACTAAGAAATTCTGGTAGGGAGTGAAAAGTAATCAACAAATATTTCTGTTATTATTGCTTATTATATCTATTACACCAAAACAATTACAGTATGGAAACGATTAATAAGAAATATTACTTTAAAAAAAACTGTAGGTGAAGGAAGGGGGGAATTCTTCAGGGGCATCCTGTTCCAATGAAAGGAGGACGTCGTCTTCATCATCATCCCCGAGCGAAATTACAGGCCTGTTGTCACAGGATTGTCCGGAACAATATTTGAAAAAGGTGGAACAATTGAGTGTCGATTTCCGTTACCCTCAAGCAGAGGAACACCCTGTTAGGCACTCACAGGTGCACGACACGGTTTTCAGCAAGGAGAGAGGAGCAGCATCCCTGGTTGTCATTATAGGTTGTAAACCTCTCCTCCCCCCTTGTCCAGTCCCTCCGTAATGAATGTTTGATGGTAATACTTTAATAAGTGGTAGTGGGTACTATCAGAAGTTGAAGGCAGCTTTGTATGGTTGACTTTGGCAATTGTTATGCTGAAGTTTGCCAAACAGATACTTTCCAGAGATAGCTCGGTCTACCCACCATAGAGAGCAACCATAATCCTCTCCCCTGCCTCTGAAATGTCAGCCACTGAGGCACCAGGAGACTGTGCCTCTACTAACAGCGGATTCTTTTGGAATAGAGAACAAACTTATGTTTTCCCAAAGACATTAGACATTGTATCACATCCACTGATGGCATGGAGGAGAAGGAAGTTTTCTGTGAAGGGGAATTTGAAGGACAAGATGAATAAATGACGTCTGGGGCGCTCCTTCTCCCTGCTGCGTCTAATGGAGTCACACAGATGATTACACTCATGGTATGAAATGTTACCTTCCCATCAATCGTATTGACGTTAAAGTCGGCATTGTCAAACACCAGCTGACAGAAAGCATCAGTGTTTGGCGTTATCCGAGGTGGTTGTGGCTGAGTAATAGACGCTGCCTCCAATAGCTGTGCCTTATGATGACTCGGATCAAATCCAAGAGCTGACATAATATCAATAAGAAATTTTGAACCAAACTTCCTCTACATAAAAACGCTCAAGCCAGTAAAAGGGGTGATAGGAAGGACTTTACGGTATGAAGACCGAGCAATCTCTGGAAAGTCTCTGTTTGGCTAACTTCAGCACGACAATTAGTATTGCCAAAGTCAACCTTGCAAAGTTGCCTCCAACCTATGACGCTGCCCACTACCACTCTTTAAGGTGTTGCAATACTAAGAATAATCTGGATGTTGTTTAAACTTAACCATAACGTCTAGCAGTAGTGTAATCACAGAATAAAGATACATATTATGTACCCTGATTGTCTATTTAGTATACATTGTAATAACAAAAATTATGATAGTTCACAATTAAAATAATAATATTCTTAATTCCCTTTAATGTACACTACACAGATAATGTAATTGTATAACTTTATTTGTCCACGAATTATTTTAAAGTATAGTAATTAATTGTGTAGTATTGGTGTTTTAAATTTGAACATTTTAGGTGATAAATAAAAACAGCACCTCTTGGTTCTGTTTTAACATTCTTTCTCTTGGTTTCAGAAGACGGACTTTAAAAATAAAATGTATTAAATTTAATATTAAAGACTTTGTGAACAATTAATAATACTTACTTTTATAACTAGCATGTCAATTACTCTTATATCTTTCAAATTTCTATTCTTTTCAAACTCTTCACGGAGTTTTGCTCGGCACTGTTCTATATTCTTTGGAATATCATAGTCCATAACTGGAAAAATCCAATAGCCATAAATATTATTAACAGCAGTTATTTTAACAAGTATTTAAGTTGACCTAAAAAGTAGCCTATATATTTTTTTTTAAACATGAAATTTAGAGTAAAAATATCATGATATCTGAGTAACATTCAGTATATTAAAGTAAACGACACTGAAACTTATGATCATAGGACATGTTGTTGATCACTTTGGCTATTGTTGTCATAGCAATAGTATTGTGGACAAGGAACAAAAACACAATATTTATTAAGTTATACAATATTTATTGAGTCTTGCCCAGTGGCACATGCCCCCCTCCCCCTCCCCCGACGGCTGAAGTTTACACTAGATATAATAGGATAAAATAAATTTATATTTGAGGAAAAATGTCTGACTTATATATAGATTTTTACAATCTGAAACCTAAATAGCTTTACTGTTTTTGTTACGATATACAAGATTCGATACATTGATATTTGATTCACGCAGGTACCGTACCATGAATTTTGGTCAATCTCATATTATGGTTGTGTGTACCGTGCGTCCATGGTCAGCGGTGACTATCTCTGCCAGGCACAATCATAACGAACTTAGTCATCATAGTTGTACTTAGCTTCGAGCTTGTAAGTAAAGTTGTAAATGTTACTTACAACTTTAACTGGTGCGAAATGAGTGGTAGTGGAGAGAAGAAAAGATAGATGAGCCTACAATCATTCTTTTCTAAAAAAATACAAAACAATGAGACAAAACAGATTCTAATAACTTACGCTCTTACGATGTTTTTGTTGGGGGTATCTCTTATGTTCACTGTTTAAATCAAAGTGTATTCAAATATGAACTAATCATATTAATAAACTATTAATAAAAAAAACAATTTTTAAAAACCTTTATTTGTTCCATAAAATGGTTTTTATTAGAAGTTTCAATTCAGAGTTTCTACCATTTCTTTCATTAGGTCAAGACACCAATTCTGGTTAGACATTATTTTCTTCACAAATTAAGAAAACATAACCCTTGATGAGCTAGACTACTATTTTCAGACTACTCAGCGCGCCAGACTGCTCAATTGAAAAGTCTGAGACAACTCGACTTGTATTGAATATTTTACACACTAAAAATCATCTAATCTAAATAAAACAAAAACCATTGGAAAAGAAATGTTTTATACTTTAATTTTAGAATTCAAAAATTTGTTCTAGAACATATATTTACTTATTGTTTTAAAATTACATTGTCTAAAACAGCTGATCTAGACACACAACACACAAAGGAACGTGTCAAATGCGTCAAGTTTGGAAGCCTACAACAGTTATACAAACATATTTTAGAAAGAAGGTGATAACACCATTGGATGGTTGAGATTTAAAATTTCTATCACTATCTTACAATCATTCATCATGTTAGTAGTTTCTTAGTTATGATTTTTTTTTTGTAAAGGACCCACCGCTTTATGGAGGTATGTTATACCCCAGACCCTCGGAGTTGTGTCTTGTGCCCTCCTAAACAATTTTCTGGATCCGCCCCTGGTCTTGTCGTCTATGGTTTCACCAGCGACAGCATTTACAAGGCAACAAGTTGACATTGTATGTTAGAAAGTGTATATTGTAATTTAATCCTAAATAGCCAGGGTTTGTGATATTTAACTGAAGTAGAGCGTTTTAGTAGAGATAGTTTCTTTTTATGTTTTCCATTTAGGCCTTTTATTTCAACAAATAATATCAGCTGTTATAGGTCTACATACTTGACACAATTAATACAGGATAAACTTTTAAAGCATGTCGGGACCAGTGTTGCAATATGGCATAGAGATAGGCAGAGAGTTGTTGATTTTAAGGAATGGAACGTTTTCGTTCTTGTTCAATAAAAAGTCCCGTTATAGGTTTATGAAATGAGGAACTATAAGATAACAAATCGCTGCTCAGAAACTTTAACCCGTTTTCAATTTTCTAAAAAATTTTCCCTTACTAATTATTGAATAACCTTTTAATTTATATATATAAAGGTTAATACATAGGCTATTGTTGAAAAAGTTTAAATATGATGTAAGATCATTCTTATTCAAACTACCTAACTTTAAGAGATGAAGGGCGATTCTCTGTGAGCAGTGATCATTTAAGGGAAGAGCATTTAACAGTACCAGCGATTTAGCCACAGTTTACATATAAGCAACTGCTATCCTGCTATGAAATCTGTTCTTATAAGTTTTCCTTTGCTGCTCTCTGCTCAACACATTCATTTATGTTAGTAAACTGCTTGTTACTAATGCCGCGGTTACACTAGGCTATTAACTAGCCGCTGATAATATTACCAGCAAGCAGCGAAGTCTGACCCAGAACCAGCGGCTGGATAATGCTAGCGGAATAACATGTTTAACTTTTTAACGCTGCCTACCATCCGCTAGCAGTCACGTGACCTCCTCGCTAGCGGAGGCAGCAAATGTGAACCCCTCCCCTAGTAGCTCACTAGCAGCTAGTGAAATAAGATGTGTGTTGGTTGTACATAGTGTTGTATATTGCTTTATATTTTATAATATTTCATTTCGTGAATAAAAGAATATGGTTAGCACAAACAACTGGTCGGGCAAAGAGATTATAACATTTTTTAATTTATTCCAAATGCCAAAGATGCCTGCATTTAGTGACTTATTACAAGAACTTCAGCAACGAGGACTAAAAATAGGTTTGTTCCCATAGAAAATAAAAAGCTTACCTGTACTGAATATAGAAAACCTATATATAATCAAATTCTAAATTTAATGCACTTATTCTGCCAATTCAGTTAATTATAATTCAAATAAAATTACCCTACGTTATACGTACAGAAATTAACTGTGTTTCTGAAACAATCCAAGAAAAATTGTGCGGTAGCATCTGTACTAGCGGCTTCTTAACTTGTTTTGCATATTCTAATGGTGAACCCTTTCTTCTCCACTGCCTGCTGGCGATATTACCAGCGGCTAGTTAGTAGTGGATGCTAAACAGCCTAATGTGACCGCGGCTTAACATAAATGGTGTGTTAAAAATGTGTTTTAGGTGCTTGTGTAAAATGTATGTGTAAATAAAATTGAGGATGGTTATTTATTTTGAACAAACTATACAAAAACAAATTTACAAATTAAATTCTCTTAATTATAATCCGATAAATACAGCAGAAATAAGTATTTAATAATATTCAAATTCAAAACTAAATCCTCTTTGGAATAAAAGATATTAAAACAAAATTTAAACAAATTGAAAGTAAATTAGAATGTCATTAAAAAAATATTTGATAAAAAAGTAATAACAAGCTTAAAAAATAACCAATCTCAACGACAAAGTATACAATAAAAATATAGGCCTAGGTATCTTTGGATTAAATACAAGTTTTAGAAAATGAAATGTGGACATTCTCCACTTTATTAAAAATCATGAAACAAATTGAAAATAATAACAATAGGTAAGCTTAGGTAACAAAAAAAAAAAAAAAAAAAAAAACTAAACATTATATTAAACTGTTAACTGCTCTCTTCGCTCTGCTCTGCTATCCGTGAACGGTGCGAACACTCACTTATTCTCGAAACACATGGGTGGTATCAAAAAAGAAACATCCAAGCTGACCAATCACTTTAGTCACAGTCACCAATCACAGTTTAGTTTATTAATTCATTATAAATAAAGACAGCGAATAAAGCAGCCTATTTGAGCAAAAATTACTTTTATTTTAATTTACATAAATAAAGACTGATTATATTTTTGTTATTTCTTAACTTTAGGGCTGTTTGTTATACAAAGAGCGTCAGTGAGCAAGAACGTTCAAGAGCAATCGCAACTGCTCTCTGCTCAGTACTAAGAACAGTGTTTTTAGTAGCATTGATCGCAATCGCCTCACTTCTACTAACTTTAGTTTCTCAATTTCAATATTTTGAACATTAATAAACATAATTTAAAATTGGCATTAAAATTGCTAAATAAAAATAAAATTTGTAGTCAAGTTTATTCACACACAAATTTATAGTTCTAATAATTAATTAATCTAAATCATTAAACACAATATTAAATGGTTTTACTAATTTAGAGCAGGAAACCATTCTAGAAATTATGTTGTGCAAAACTGTACGGTATGTAAGACAATTTGGGGCGTAAATTTACTAAATGACCCTCGGCTGATATTTTTGCATATGACGACCTTGTTTTAATTCTACTGCTAGACATATTGTGACTAAAGACTATAAGTTAGAACTTCAGGCTATTTTTTTATTGTCATAGGGTCGTATGTAACACTTGCGCCCAATTTGGAAATAACATGTGGATTGGATGAGATTTGTGAGTGAACAAGTGTTAGCAGTTCCCCCACTTTAAGTAAGAAAACGTTAACAACAGTTTCTTTTTGTGGAGCAGCCATTCGTTCATTCCTAGAACAAATCCGTTTTTAATAACCCAATCATTCATGAACAACCCATTTATAATATGAAGAGGAGGCCTAAAATTAAGTTTAGCACGTTACAATCCCTTAGTCTCTGGAACTAAAAGATTTAATTGAAGGTTACTAGGTTTTAAAATTCTTCAACTAAAAGTATTTTTAACTAACTAGGTTAGTATTCATTATAAAAACATTAATATGTTAACATTATAAAACCTAACAAGTGACCTAACCAAAGCATAGGTCACATAGGCCTACAGCAGCACCAATTATTAATTTTGTCCTGTGATAAATATAATTTTCCCTACCTATGTAAGGAATTTGGCGATACCATGCTTTATACAAACTTAATACACGTTTTTTTGCTTCAGCATTGTCCAAAGATAAAATTGGTTTCACTTGTTTTACAAAAACTTTCGCAGCTTGAGAAGATGTCATTCTAATTTAATTAATGGAAATACCAAATTTTACCAAAGCAAATAGGTTACAATACCAGAAGACTAAAATAAAGTAGTCACAGATGATTGCAGTACAGTTTGATCAGCCTATAATCACAGATAACCATTGACTAAAGAGACCTAAGGTTTATTCAACTTAAAGAGATCATCATTCCCAATAAAATTATTATTAAAAAGAAGGTCCATCAAAATTTGCGAAATTTCAATTTAATCACCTAAGATGTGCTAAAAATATAAATTTTATTATTTAGTAACAAAATAATGAATAACTGTAAAATAAGTTTTTCCTGTTATTTTGTTCCATGTAACCTTAATGAACTATTATATCAATGAGTTATAAAAACATTCTAAATAAGTAAACTTGTCTTGTAAACAGTAATAATTTGAATTGACGTTCCTAAATTAGAACCTGGAAACAATTGATTAACTCGCTGTTATAACCGACTTTTCTCGGATTAAAGCTTTAAGTGAACAATGTAAAAATGTCAATCTCCATTTTGCAATACCGTAGTTGTTACCTTTTCGTTAAGTTTCTAATTGGTTTTAAATGGTAAGTAAAGGTGTCTTCTATTCAAAGATTGTTTCTGCCGTAAAAGGATATTCACACACTAAATATTGTGTGCGTGTGTTCCTTGTCCACAATACTATTGTTATGACAACAATAGCCAAAGTGATCAGCTAGCATATAATAAAATTGTAATATAATCATAAGTTTCAGTGTCGTTTGCTTTCAAGGACACTAGATAGAAAAGGTTACCTCATTCGGGAAATATCAAAAAAGTGGAGTGGGGGCTGTGACGTAGTTATTGGTACAACTAGACAGTGATCAAGGTTTTGTCGTTTACGTTTATACGCATTACTCATTTGTGAATGTTTGTCGGCTTGTGTTTTTTGTTTAAACTTAAACTTTTTTTAAATTAGTGTATATAAAGTGTTTAAAGTAGAAGAAATATATTATTTACAATGTATAGAAAATCAATTGTATCGGAGTTCATCGCGGACAAACGCCGAGACAGTGGATTTTATATAAATATATTGATTAGTATTATAAGATACTGTTTAGTATTTAAATATACAATTAAATATCAAAATAAAGATAAAAATGTGATATTTTAATGGATTTTAGTTTCATTTAGATTGTTTGTTTAGTTTTCATTATAATTATTTTAAAACTCATGTATGTTTATGGTTTGCATGGTGTCAAATAATTTGTTTATTATTATTTTTTTTAAAGCGAAAATATGTTTGAAAAATATTAAACAATTCATAGATATGATATATTTTATGTAAACAATATTTTAAACAGCATATCTCTAAGTATATAGATATGTAACAACCGATGTTTTAATTGAATTTTAATACAGTAAGCATTTTTCGTTGATTTTTGTTTGTGTTTACTTTTAGTTTGTTAATCTAACTTAAAACTAGTGAAAAGATGAAACACTTTTTCGATTTATCACATGATTTCAATACTTCGGCATTATAATGCGAGCCGAAGTAAAAGCTGTTGGTTTTGAAGAATAATAAACTGATTATAAATTTTGCTAAGTAAAGTTGCTATGGTAATAAATGTAAACAAACATTGTGTTGCTAAGCAGTTTTTTTCCGAACAGCTGTTTTCGTGAGTTTTGGTCTTGAGTTCATATAAAAAAGAGTGTTCATTTTTTCCCAAATTTGAAACTTTTGGGAAATTTTTTCAAAAATGTCTTTCCATAAAAACCTAATTCGGACTATTACGAACATTTTAAAACAAAAAATTGCTAAATCGGTCCAGCTGTTCTCAAGTGATGCTTACCAACGAATAGCATTTAACTTTTATTATATAGATTAAAATGTATTATCGTGATTGCATTTTATTCTGTAAAAAATATTAAATACAATTTTAATGACTGCTTTTTAGTTATATGATTTAAAATGTATTACCAAGATAGCTTTCTATTATAAATTTTAGTCAGTAAAAATATAAATTAAAATTTGTATGATTATACTTTTGTTATTATTGTAAATTGCAAATTAATGACATAAACATAATGTTTTTGAAAAGGTTAAGATATATTCTTACAATTACAAATGTTGAAATGTGTAACTTAAGTATCATTTTAAAAAACTGCAACCCCAAAAATAGTTTAATACATCTATTTTTTTAAAAATGAGGTGATTTGTACGACGAAACATACATCTTTCATGGTAGCGCGGAGGTTTTGTACTATAATGACGTCACTGGGCAGGGAACGGGTCGAGGGGTTTGAGTTTGTTTACATGACTATGAGGTAACCTTTTCTATTTAGTAACCTTGCATGCATACGACGGCTGTGTGGCAAAAAAAGGTTGTCGGGAAAATATTGCATGATCGCGCCGAGGGGTAGCGCTAGGGAGAAATCATTCAAGGCATTGGTGCTACACACCACTTTCGTCGTTTCCCCCATAGATCGCGCCACTATCGTCGAATTTCCAGTGGATTGTAATAATGCATTGGATCGGAGTTCTATTAGGTTATCCAAATACAATGCTATAATGTAATAACTTCTAAATCATTTGATCTAATAATATTAAATAAAAAGAGATTAAAAGATAATATTCGTATCTTTCTTTAAATATGTAATACACAATTTTGACAAAAGGCCTACAGTTTTATAATCCTCATAATATATGATATAATATATACAGGATATGACTGTATTTAAAAAATAAACAAATTATCTTTTGACAATTTCCACCTACACTTTCTCTACAACATTTTTTTCTCGTATAACTAGGTTAATCATGAATTATTCCCTTTATTTTCCTCTTCGAATTGAATGTTTGCAACCACCCACGTGCGTGATTGTTAAGCTTCAGGACTGCAGTGCATATCGCTTGAAACCAGGCACGTATCCAGGGAGGGGGCCCGGGGGGCCCGGGCCCCCCCGAAATCCCGAAATTTGAAATTTTTTTCCATTTAAGGTTTTTCATAGAAAAGTCTTCAGTATAGAATTTCCTTTTCTTCAAAATTTTATTTTTCAGTCGACGGAAAGCACATCTGGTGATCCAACGTATCGCTATATTTATAAATTATGAAAAGCCTGCTAGCCTGACACAGCCTGCAATACTCAGTGGCAGCATTGTACATTATCGTCAATAAATCGTTCAATTGTACGAATCGATTCGGATCTAGATCTAGGAATTTTCAGCTTTTTTTGTTGGACTGCTCGAACAAAACAAAAAATCCCTAAACTGACTTCCGCTCACCGCTCTAGAGTGGGAAAATCAGCTGTTTATTTTTCACACTAGTATTTAGTTATGATTCCTGACACAAGTAGCGCTAAACTGAGGAACTGCGAAACTGCTGAATCATGGCACGTGAGTCGTGCGTGTTATAAGTTTGTGTTCAAGCCATAATCGAAAACAAACTTTCGCTATGTCTCCGGTACGTCGATGTCCCAGATCTACAAGCTCCTGTTCTTCGTGAAGATTTCGTCGGATTCATCCCAATTAATGATCAATCTTCTGAAAATCTTACGAACGTTATTCTGCAGCGATGTGATGAACTCAATCTCGACATGACCAAATGTGTTGGGCAAGGATACGATGGGGCAGCAAATATGGCGGGTCATTTGAGTGGAGTCCAAACAAGAATCAGAGAAAATTAACCGAAGGCAAGATACATTCATTGTGCCAGTCACCGTTTAAACCTTGCTCTGTCGAATGCCATGTCTGTTCCAGCAATACACAACTGCCTTGGAGTTGTTAGTCAAGTTGTTAATTTGTTCAGGAATCATTCGAATGCCAACAAAATTTTTCAAGAAGCTATCCAAGAACATGCTCCAGACAGTAAAAAGAAACGACTTCTCCGGCTTTGTGACACAAGATTTATCGAAAGGCATGACAGTATCATTGTATTTTTAGAACTCTTCGAATGCATTGTCATGGCTTTAGAAGAAATCGCTCAAAGAACGTGGACCATATCTTCAACGGCATCAATTCTTCATGCAGCGAGTCAAAAAAGTGAATTTTTAGTGAGCCTTGTTGTTTGTGAAAAACTGTTCAGTTTGACCCTTCCACTGTCGATTTTCTCCAAAATAAATCTGCAGATTTCGTTTCCGCTGTAAAATATACAAATTAAGTATTGAATTCACTCCGACAAATGCGGGAAACCGCAAACGACACTTTCAGAGAAATTTTTCAAGTGGCGTCGAAATTCTCTGCGGACCTTTTTGATGCTGATCTTCAAGCTCTAAGAGTTACATCACGACAGAAATCTCGTGCAAACCCACAAACGGCATCGAATGAAGAGTATTTCAGAGTCACCATATTCATTCCCTGTATCGACGCTTTGATTCAAAATTTGACTGATAGATTTGTCAAAAACGAGGATATTCTATCGAGTTTTCAACTTTTACTTCCAGGATATGCTTCAGAGAAAAAAATGAATGAACTGGAAAAATTAGGTCCATACTTTCAAGACGAAATGCCATTGTCCGCAGTTCAAGCTGTGTACAAGTTATGGTGTGCCAAAATATCATCAATTGACCCATCGACCGAAATTTTGAAGCTGTTGAATTATTGTGACAGTACATTTTTTCACGCGATGAATCTTCTTCTCAAGGTACTGGCTACTCTTCCAGTCACAACGGCCAGCGTGGAAAGATCATTTTCCACAATGAAGAGGATAAAAACTCTACCTCGTAGTGTGATGGGCCATGACAGGCTAAGTGCACTGGCAATGATGTCAATTCACTGGGATATTGTTGTTGATTCGGAGGAAGTGCTCGATCGCTTGGCGAAGAAAAAATCGAGAAAATTACTTTTGTAATGTGTAATTATGTTCTAGTAAAAAATTAGCACTGATTTCACTTTTATTATAAACATGTATTTTTTGTTTAACATTAAAAATGCTCGAACTGCTTTCAAACATAGTAGCTATTTATTGTACACTTTTACTGCATCTGTTTATTGCACTGTAAATAATAATAGATTAAACGTCACATAATAATTCAAGTTTTAATGTGTCATTCGCTTTACTCTGAATTAATTAAAGTAGGTCCAAATGTTTTAATGATTTTCGTCTTTGAGCCCCCTCCGAAACGAATTTCTGAATACGGGCCTGCTTGAAACGCACCTACAACGAAACGACTACGCTTTTCAATCCTAGGCAAAAACGACCAGGCGTACAAATAACGCTTCCTTGACGATAGCACAACGACCCGTGTGAGGCTGCCTTACAGAATGTTACTGAGATAATATGATATTTTACTCTAAGAAAAAGAATATTATAATGTTGACATCTTGAATACTTTTTAAAATAACTGCTGTTAATAATATTTGTGGATATTGACATTTCCCGTTATGGACTACGATATTCCAAAGAATATAAACCAGTGCCGAGCAAAACTCCGCGAAGAGTGTGATAAGAAGTAAGAACAATAATTTGAAATATATAAGAGTAATAATTGACAAGAAAAAAATAGTTTAAAATAGTTAAGAGTAATAGTTACAAAATTAAGTATTATTAGTTGTTGTTAGCAAAGTCTTTAATATTAAATTTAATAAATCTTATTTTTTAATGTTCTTTTGAAACTAAGAGAAAGAAGCATTTTAACAGAACTACAGTCCTGTTTTTATATCTCTATGGAACATGTCTTTAAACTAATACATTTTTAATTAATTTGTTTGGTCTTATGTTTGATCAACATCTATTATGGATTCTGCATTTATATAGTTTTAAGGCTAAGCGCACGCTGAATGTATACATCATACCTTTGATTATGAACCTTCTAGGTAGGCGAAGTTACTGTAAAAATAGTTAACTCTATTGCCAACTAGAATGAGCTACTATCGTATTTTCGTCACAAGACAGTAAATTGCCAAATTTTACCTTATTTGATACGTGAAATTCTTGTAATTTAAATTAAAGCTGTAAATATCTATGTAGATCTATATATATTATATTTTTATAAAAGAAGAAGATCTGACTGACTGATTCATAATTGACGTGCGCGTGCAGCAAAAACTATGATAGCTAGAGACTCACAATTTTCAGGTTACCTTCGTACCTGAATTAATAATTAGCAACTATGTAGAGGAGCACTAAGAAAAGATTTAGCAAAATATTGATTTTAAGGGTTGAAACAACCCCTAAAACAATTAAAATATTATTTGTAATACTTTCCTTAAAGCTAGAGCGCTAAAACGGTGTACGTTATTTTCTTACAAGATACATACAAAAAGTAAACCAGATTTGCACTTTGTCACGGATTGCTAAGGAGTGAAAATGTGATAACAGTAAACATTAAATTATTATACTTTCTTTAAAGTTAGAGAGTTTAAACTGTCTGTTTATGTCTGCTATTAAGCTGCATCTTTATTTCTTACAAGATACCGGTACATATAAAAATTAAACAAGTTTTACATTTCGTCACGTGCTGCAAAGAAGCAAAAAGGTGATATAAAAACATTCGTGATATTAACACTTAAAAACTGACAAATTAACAAAAAATATTACGTGTAAAGTAAAAGATAGTTTATCAGCACCAACTAGTGGTTATAGGAAGTTTGCTTGGTTGGTCTTAAGTTTGAATCTGTATGATTTGTATTCGTAAGAGGTTTATGGTCGCGCCTGACATAGAATTTAAAATATTATTATAATAAAATTTGTTGGTTAGGCCCTTTTTGCTAGACACTATTGACCCAGATAACCCCACATACTGTCCGGGAGGCCATTAGCAAAAGGTAGGCTACTTATGAAACTTTGGCTTTTACGTTTTGCTCGTTTCCCGAAAATCACGTTTTTGTTATTTATAATACACATATCTGGAAACTGTCCGAGATATCTTTACCAAATTTTCACCACATGTCTATAACACAATTATCTAGTTCCTAACATGGGAGTTTTTTAATATTTCAAAAATAAAAAGTTATATAATAATAATAATGATAAAAATATAAAAAAAGTGTTTTTTATTAAAAATCATAACTTTTACGTTTATTATTTTTTGTTTATTTTCTTGTGTACGGATCTAGAAAAAGATACGATTTAGAAAATAAAAAATAATTATGAGTCTATCTTAATTACAACTTAATTAAGTTATTTGTATTACAGCTAACATTGTAGAAGTGGACATTCGGAGTGCCCTTAATATAAATTAAATGCTAAAGGTTAAGACAATTTTGGGATTGTCAAGCTGATACAATAGGTAATGGAAAACTGTTTATATCCAAGTTACATTCACACTAGACAACTTTTTAACACTATAACCACATTTGGTTAAAAAATAGCTGGTCAAGTTGGGATTTTTGTTAATGACATCACTTTCTGGCCAGGACTGAAAAACCCATAGGAAGCAGAACCATATACTGTAAGTGAACGAACCATATTGTATTGCAATATCAACACTATAACTACTTATATCCCTTCTCAAATTGTGTGCTATTCACTAAAAACTGTAGTAGAAAAAATAATTGTATAAGGATTGTAGAGAAACCTTGTAGAATTGCATCTTGTTCTAATATTACAACTGTTATCTAAATTTTACCTCTTGTGTGATAATGCAGTATATAAAGCTAGTATTAATTACCTAGATAACAAATATGACTGATAAAATTATAACAAAGCCATTGTAGCATTTTACGAATAAATATTTTATATTGGTTTATTGCAGCCGTACAACTAACGGTTCAAGTAATAACTTTTGTTTCAATTAATAACTATAGTGGTTCAAGTAATAACAGAGGTTTCAAAATATCTAGTTTTTCAAGTAATAACTGATATTTCAATTACTAACTAGTTGTTGAAGTACCGTAGTCTTGATAGTTCAAGTTATATGTAGTGATCAAATTAATAACTGGTTATTCATATAATAACTGGTGGTTCAGAAAAGGATATAGCCGTACAAACCTTGAAAAGAACTATTTTAAAAATTTCAACTCGGCTGTTTACTGCCCGTAATTTATTATGGCGAACGATTACCCTTATGAGATCAATGTAGTTGACGAAGATAAAAATGAAGAATTGAAAAAAGATTTTGAAGGACCCCAAATGGGTTACTGTCAAGTCGGTCATGGAAAATGGTGTTTTTTGGAACACTTTGCACAACAGGCTGAAGGGTTCTACAATATGGAAATACGGACAGACGATCTTTGGATTAATTCATTCCCCAGATCAGGTAAGAAAATGTTTGAATTTTCCCTAATAAAGTTTGTTTAATAGAATTATTAGTGAAAGAAGAAGCGCGACCCATAAGGTCAACAAGATCAACATAAATTGTAATTACAATAATGTTAATATTCTCGAACAATAAGTAGTGCAATCCACAATTACGAATGTAAAAAGTTGGTCTAGGCTTTCATAAAGTATTTTGCAATTTGAACAAAATGTAGGCCACATAAAAAATAATTCTTCTTACCTTTAAATGTGTTCTGCCGTACTTACATAATTATAATCAAAATATGAGTTGTCCATGTATTTATCATTGTTTGGTATAGGGTTACAGTAATTCAAATTGTAAAAAATATTATTTTATTAAAGCCTAGACTAACTTCAAACATTTATAATTTTGTATTGCAGTAAAATTACAAATTATAGCTCCAGAATATAAAACTAATAATTAATTAATTATGTAACATTACCTTAGTTTTTTGCTTCACGTGGCATTATTTAAAATAACTTAATATTTAGTGAATGAATTAATGATTCGGAGGAATGAATAACACTAAATATCCTTCTATATTTCTATGGAGGTTATGATAACAATTAATTGTATAAAAATTAAAATAAATCAGTTTTTAATATTTCTGTATCAAACTTTTAGGCAAAACTTAAGTTCAACATATCGTTTAAATCATTTGTATTGATCTAGGTTAGAGACAGCCTAATAGATATTTACGTTACAAGTTATGAAACTGCTTCTTTACATCATTTGAAGGAGTTGTACAATCCCCGAGTGATGTAAAGAAGCAGTTATTACGTGTAACGTACAATATTTTACCTAACCCCATCTTAAAGGGTGTTGTATAACTTTGTACAATAAATAAAATCAACACGACATTTTAACTAGTATATTATTTAATAATTAACCAAATATTGCACTAATATTATTATTAAAACATTGCAATTAGCAACTGAAACAGAGTTTTACTCGTTATAAATGTTAAATACCGGTACGCAGGTTTTGCATTTGTCAAAGTGTAGGCCTACATTTTATAATATGTATAGATCCAGGGGTTTACTGATGCCGGAACGCACAGAAACGCCGTTCCGGTACTGCTTTTTATAATTTTTTTACGTTTTGTTTTAACGTTGCACTGGACTATCCACTCCCTCAATCACACTCATTCAACACTCGGTTCAGAATTTTACTTGCGCCAATCGCCAATCGAATAACCTCAAGATTTCCCCACACTACAGAGCGTTGCGACTATGCGAGTCAACTACAAAACTATAGTAAAGTCTTCCACATTTCCGTCATCTCGGAATCAAAATGGGACAACTTGGGAGCAACAGATACCCTTTTGACAGCCTCGCGGCACGCCTTTGATGTTCAGCGAGCGCTGCGAACGCCTACAAATAAGAAACCAATGATTCAGAGTCGAGGTGGCCGAAAAGTCAACAAAAAAAAAACCCAGCGATTCTTACACTTTTATATTGTTAACTTTTTTGGCATGAGGCGTAAAGGCTATTGACTAAATGAGGGCCATGTTATACGAGCGCTGATAACGCTGAAAATTGGGCGTTAAATTCCCAAGTTATACGGGACGTTGAAAGCGCGACTTTGGTAGGCTAACGCTTCGTCAACACGGGTCCCGTGTTATAAACTACATATTGAGGCGTTGTCAATGTCACGTCACTTCCAAAATGTACACCATTAGTTAGGCTGCCTAGGTGTATTCAAAATAATAGAAATATATATAAGGAATTGTATATGAGGAAGGCTAGACGGTGTGGAACACACCCAGTGCTTTCAAATCGTATATCAACAGGACAGTTTAATTTAATGTTTCAATTGTTCATTGCTATAATAATTTGAATTAAGGTGGCTGTTGTTCGATAGCGTAAGTAAATATTTTGTCTCTTTGAATTACACAATAATCACTTTGAAATAAACAATAACAACTAGATAGAACCAGGGACAAAGTCGATACTTCTGACTACTGTGGCCTCTCTGGTAGCTGCGCTGCGAGTGCGTGTTGACAGCGCTCCGAACTTATTTCGTCGTTGATAGCGCCGCGTTGATAGCGCCGCGTTGTTAACGCGTCAGTCCGCATTGGCAACGCTCAACATGGCGCTCGTATTACATGGCCCATGGTAGTTCCATTTACCCAATAAAGCGACGTCGACGTTAACGCAACGTTGAAAAGTGGCGCTATCAATGCTCGTTTAACATGGCTACAAGACACATTCTGCCAAGTTTTTGCTTAAAATAGTGTGTGTCTCTAAAATTTGCTAAGTGATATAATATACAAGTACAAAAATAGTTTCATATATACAAAGTGTACTTTTCTTATAAACAAAAGTAAGCATATTATCTGCACCCTTAAACTCAACAAAGATACGTAAAGAAGGTGTTTTAGAAGTGGAAATTTCAAAATTTTCCCAGGATAGTACTTTCCTTAGCAACGTTCCGGTACTGGAAAAATTATGAGTAAACCACTGATAGACCTACTTATTATACTAATTTTTATCATATGAAAAAAACAAATTTACTTTTATTAGTAGAATTCGGAAGTATAAGTTAGGCTAACAACAGACGAGACACCGGTGTACGGGACACTTTCCGGTGTCCCAGCTTCTCGCAGGGAGAGACACCGTAGAGCCACAGAATCTGGTAGCGCGCTACTCAGTGTCTCATTTGTTGACACACATTTAATTGATAGTACATTTAGTGTCCCGTACAGTAGTGTACCGTACACCGGTGTCTCGTCTGTTGTTAGCCTTAGTCTGTGAATCAGTGTTATTTAAACAATACAATTTTGTTTAGTATATTAGTAATAATAAACAATCAGCTGATCTAAGCTTTTCAAACAAGCAGCTGTTTGAAGATGATGTAATCGTAACTTATGGACTCTTTAAATCACTTGAGATTAGAGATGTAAAGTAGATTAGTAAATTACTTCTGGAGTAGGACAGTTTAACACTATCGGGTTAGGTAAAATTGTTTTTATTAACTGCACCGAAAACATCTGTTTTCTATAGCTGTTCATAAGTACTTATTTTCCGTGCACTACACAGTAAATTTATGGTGCAACCATCTGATTTTACATATAAAAATAAACATATGAGTTTTATGTAAACAGCTGATTGATTTTGTCAATGGAAATACTACTGTATAACAAAAAAATCAAACAAGTTTTAATTGTTGGAATGAAGTTCCTTTACGCTGGTTGCGGTAGGCGTTGACAAATAAATAGAAAATGTAACGCGTAACGAAAAATGAATTGGTTGGTGTAGCAATGACAAAAAATAGAAAATAAGCGTAACGAAAAAGCGTTGTTGAATTGGTTGCTATGGCAATGAATGTAAATACATTCAAGAAACATGTGTTTTGGTTCATCAATTTAAATTAAGAGGCGATCGGTTCCGTCCGGCGTAGTTCAGATATTATCGTCAAGCGCTGGAATTAACAAGCAATGGAAAGTATGTGTAATACAAACTTAGAAAAGTAAGTTGATATAATAATTATATATTTTGATACAAGTATTACTGTATCCATACGTTTAAATGTCATTATAATAAAGGTGTAAATACATTCATTGGTGTAGGTGTCCATTCTTTGTAAATACATTCAATAAAAATAAAATGTTGGTTCATCAGTCTAGGCCTAACCTAAATTTATTGTGTGTATGTTTAATTTATTTTACCAGCCTAACCAGCAACATACACACATAATTTTAAATCTTTCAATTGCTGTTTTTATACAAGTATTTCCTGTTTTCATACGTTTAATGTTATTATAATAAAGGTGTATAATTAATTATAACATCAAAGATAAGATGGTAAACACAGTTAAATGTCCATTCATTGTAAATACATTCAATAAACATAAAATGTTGGTTCATCAGTCTAGGCCTAACCTAAATTATTTGTTGTGTGTATGTTTAATTTATTTTACCAGCCCAAACAGCAACATACACACAATAATTTTAGGTAAGGCGTAGAAAGTAATTTTAAGTACTCCACAAA
Source organism: Philaenus spumarius (assembly GCA_018207615.1). Taxonomy (NCBI): domain Eukaryota; kingdom Metazoa; phylum Arthropoda; class Insecta; order Hemiptera; family Aphrophoridae; genus Philaenus; species Philaenus spumarius. The sequence continues at coordinate 267,411 of JAGFPH010000834.1, forward strand.
TTAGACAACAATGAACAAATTAAATAAAAGAAAGCATATTTCTTTGTTATAAAGTAAATCTTTTATAATTTCTGATTGCCTTACTGAACTGGTTAATTTTACTATAAATTTACGTTTTTGCATACTTACAGCTCTCAGTCCTTTATTTTTATTTTTTATTTGCTGGTTACATACGTTTCGCCTTTTTTATTCAGGCATTATCAAACCTATATTTCATTAGTTTTTTACATTCGTTGATGCACGTCAAGTTTATAAAATGAAACACACGAAAACATTCACAAACAAAACAACATGTAACACACAACACAACACAACACTTAATAGGGACATTTAAATTTGATTTATAATTACGCGAGCTGAAATTACGTTTGTCAGCGATCGTTTTTTGCAGGCTAGGTACTGATTTTCCTTATCAGTCCAGTGTTGGAGGGGGTCCATCTGAATGATTTTGTCAAATATATTGTTGGATTGGAATAAAGTTTTTTCATTTAATAATATTGTTGGGTCTATTTTTGTGTGTTTATAAATTTGGAATTCCTCCAAAACATTCATGATAGGGCCTTTCGAGCATTTATGCAATATTTGCAGGGTTTTGTCTATATTGGTGAACCGTGGCCTGTTTCTATTAAGTGTTCTGCAAATTTTGAAGGTTTATTATTGTTGCTGGTATTCTTATTTGGGATATGCAACCTGGTTTTGAAGGATCTTCCAGTTTGGCATATATATTGCATGTTGCAATCGTCACAGGTTACTTTATAAATGCCGCTTGCGTCATGATAATGTTTATATTTTTTATGTTGCGTTATCGAAATCACTTTTTATTCCTGAGATTTCATGAATACGTATCACATGCAAATTCCATTAAAAAAAAAAAGAATGTTAAATTATGTAATGAATTTCAAAGATATAAGTATTTTGAAAATATTATAATTACTTTAGTATACTTAAAAGTTTATAAGTAGTGTTGATGTTGTTGCAGATTAGTGTTGATTTTAATTTGAATTAATTTTAATCAAATTTTATACAAAACGTACCGCCTTTTTGTCTTTCCGTTTACAACTTATTAATTTTCACGCTATTTTTTATATTATGTTATTGTGTCAGTTAATCTATGTTTGATAAACGTGTTTTCTTAGATCCGAAATTAATAGGTAGAGTAAACTACGCGAGAAAGTAAAAACTAAAGTATGTTGGAAAAGCCATTCATAGTTCTCGAAGTTATTAACAGATTTACACAGTTAGAAGAAATATGTAATTTTTTAGAGGGTTTACTGGAAAATATCTTAGTTGTATTGCAGAGATAATAATTGTTCATTTCGATTGTAGGGACAACTTGGTGCCAAGAGCTGCTGTGGTTGGTCAACAATGACCTAGATTATAAAACCTCTGCCGAGGTAGCTTTGGACATCAGATTCCCTGCTTCTAAGTAAGAATAACAATACTGAATATACGAGGTCTATCTAAAAATGTCAGCGAATGGTCTAATATATAGGTATTCATCGTTGAAACAGCGTGCGTGCATGTGTACGCAGGCATGAACATGTCTCGACCTGCCATCTGTCGGGAATGTCACTGTTTCTTTTCAAAATTTCTACCTGAAATTCAACAAACAAGTTACGATAAAATTTAAGTTGATAAACTAAAACTTGCAGAGACTGAGAAACGCGAATTCGTTAAAACTTTTTAGATGTGAAAATTACGTAATCAATAACTTACTAAATATGTTATTTTTTATTTATACTTTATAACTAGCTGAAAGTACCCGTGCTTCGCTACGGTTTATATCATTAGGATTATGGACTACTTAAATTAGTAAAAGTTAAGTTTAACATTGATAATTACTTAAATAAATTCCATTCTTAGAATAA
>JAGFPH010000834.1:270912-286531 GCA_018207615.1 Philaenus spumarius
GAGCAATATGTGTACCAAATTTCACATTCCTAGGAGGTATAGTTTTCAAGATACTGTGATGAGTGAGTCATTCAGTGGTATTTCAGCTTTATATATATATATAGATTTAAAAAATAAATTTTCTAATTCTTGCTGAATTGATTGAAAAGGGTTGTTGACATGTTTTGCTAAAATTGGTAGAAAATTGGTAATATGAACAAATTAAAATTAAACATTTATGTGTATTTGAGTACTAACAGAAGCACTAAATGAGGGCTGGAAAGTGCCAGTATGGTGGAGTAAGTATTCTATTTAATTTTGTTGTATCTAAGAGTTAAAACTACAATATAAAACAAACAAAAAACCAGAGTGTATTTTTGAAGTGAAAACTTCTTTAGGTGAGTTGGGCAATTTTTGGACGGGTAAAATCTTATGAATCCTTCCATCACCAACATGCTGTGATAGCAGTATATCTGTAAGTATGATGTGTTGCACTTGTCCAGCAGTGAAAGTATATGTTATACTGTATATAATACTGGAACCAGCCTGGCGCTCGCGCAGTGGCCTATGTGCACTTATATACACAAACACATTGTATATACCCGACTGTATTATAGGCGTGTTGGACGCTTTTTGGATAGGTAATTTCTTATGAGTTCGCGTCAACTACATGCTGTAATAGCAGTATATCTGTAGCTGTAAGTATGACGTGTTGTACATTGTATTATATCGTATCTAAATAAAGTTTTTTTTTTAATATCTTGACTATAATTTTTATTATTGTAAGATTGTAACATTAGTGATGGATATATATAATAGTATATATAAGGAGGGGGGCCCCCCCCCCCCTAGACCTATGACTTAATCTCCCCCCAGCCAATGATTACTCCCCCCAGGTAATTTTTACACCCCCCCCTCACCTTTGATAATTCCCATGTTTGGAAGAAAAAAAATCACTTTCAATAAACGTATTTAGTAACAAATCTATTTATTACACATTGTTGCTACATAGGAATTAAACAATTGTTGGAGTAGAACTGTCACAAAAACAAAATTTTAAAAATACCTCAGATCTTTGACAGGAGTTTCTTTCTTGTGATTGTTGTTCTTGAAAATCTGTCAACTACATCTTCATTTTCGAGGGTTTTCAAAATAATGTCCTTTTTCGAGGATAAAACCATTAAATTACTTAGCCATTTAACTGACAGACAAGACCTCAACCTAGTTTTGATCAATCTTACTCGGCTCATTGCCCTCTCTGCACTGCAGCTAGTTACAGCAAGTGGCAGCAGTGTTTTATAAACTACCTTCAATGACTTGAAACCTGAGAAATTTACAATTCCTCTGTAGGGTTTTAAAAACCCTTGCTTTATCAACTTCAGTTTCATAAATTCTTCTTCCTCTTCCTCGTTTTCATCTGATTCACTGTTTTCGTCATCATTGACACCGTCTTCTTGATCTTGTACCTGGGTCTTCTTCTCATCAAACTTGGTTGGTAAAATGTCATCCATTACAATGTTTTCATTGACCAAGTTATAGATCTCACTAAAGCTGTTTAACTCTTCTGCCACCATTTCACAGTCCCAGCCATAAAAAATCACAAAGAGTAGAAATATCACCACACACAACGGGCTTTGATTTCAGTTCTAAAACTCCTGTGTGTGTGAAATAGGTCATTTGTTTAACCATATTTAAGGAATGGTCTGAAAACCTGTCTTGAATTTGGTTAGTTAAGGAGTCCATAAGCTTATAATACAAATCTACTTTTAGTTTCTGTTTCCGATCAACAATCGGTTCATCTACACCAAGTTCATCCATGAACCGCTTCTTTCTTATAACTCTCTTTGGAGTAGATTTAGCAACATCGTGGTTAGCAATGAGAATGTTAGCTTAGGAGACAACATCATTCCAGCTTTCGTCAGTTTGATGCTTCTTTAGGTTTGCATTTACAGATCTAATTATTGACTGCACTCCACCATAGTCCAACACAACTCCTTGGAGGCTTACTGTGCAGGATGCACGATCTTGAACACATTTTGAACTGCATGTAGGGTAACTATAATGTCAAAGTTACTGAGCTTGTCATATAGCCCCTTTGCCATAGATACACATTCTGTCAAATCTTTCATTGTCCTGAAGTGTCATCAGCACAGATTTTACTTCGTCAAAACAAGATAAAATTGATTTAACAGATTCTGCCTTACTAGACCATCTTGTAGTAGACACTTTATGCAACCTCTTTCTTCAGTCTGACGCTTTTTCTTTCATGGACATTTTTTTAACAAAAACATCTTGTCGTTTGTGACCTGAGCTGAAAAGTTTGTGAATGGCATCTTATAAAGAGAATAAGTCTGTAACTTGAGAGCAAACGTCAATAGACTTCTCGATTACTAAAGCGAACCTATGTGACGTGCACCAAACGTAAAGTGCAGTCTTACACTCAAATCCTACTAACGCCTTTAGCCCTGAAAAGACCCTCTCATATTTCCAGCTCCATCCATGCTCTAACCGACAATGTTTTGTGGGTTTAGGTCAAAGTCTTTAAGGCTGTCCATGATCATAGATTTAATGTTAGCTCCGGTTGTGTCAGCAGAGCTGAAGACCTTGACTAGGCGTTCTACTGGCTTGATTTTCTCTTCCACTTGTTCAACAAAATGCAAGTTTAATGTAGTAATTTCTTTTCTACTTACATCTTGAGTAGAATCCACTATGATTGAAAATGCTTGGTTTGTGTTAACTCCAGCTACAATCTTTTCTATCACCATAGTGTTCATCAAAGTGATCAAATCAAAAGTGTTTCTGTAGCTTAGAAAATTAGAGCCTAGTTTCTTGTTTTCAAGTCTAGCTTTTTCAAGTTTCTCCGATAGACACGTGCTGCCTGACTGTGTTTTGACAACAGTTTGAAAAGCTTAGGAAGTTTTTCTTCGACCACCTGATTTTTTATAAGGCAACCATTTCCTCTATCAAAATGTTTACAGCAGTCAATAACTATGAAGAGAAACTCTCTGCTGTTTTGGATGTTCTCATTGTGCATTTTACATAAAGCAAAACTGACATGCTTCCCTGAAATCCACTGAAGTCTAGTGATTTGACAGCTCAGATGGACTTTAGAAATTTCATGTTGTTCAATGTCTCTCGAAGCGTTGCCAATCCTCCACCCTTGAAAACCTTTACTTGATGTCTAAACTGTTTGTTGGTTAGGAAGAGCAAATAAAAGACAGTGTAAGCAGTATGCAGAATCATTTTTTTTTCTATACACGAGCCAAGATCTCCTTTTTTTAGTGCTCAGGAAGATTGTAAAAGCTCCAGTTTGGGGAAAACTTTCCATTATTGACAACAGGAAACTCATAATCCGTTTCGACATTGCGGTATTCCAGCTTGAACATTAATTGAAACAGGTTGAAAGACTTCTGATGTTAATCGTATTCCACTAAGATTTGCAGGGTCATAAATATCTTTATCAAATTGCGTTTCTTGTCTGATTTTGGCTGGAGAAAGATCCATATTTGACGCAGGTTCACTCTTCCACTGTGTCGTCTTGGCCATTATTACACCGTTATTTTCTTGACTGTCATTAGAAATGTCTACATCCTGCTGATCATTTGCCTCTTCAGATCCGGGCATAGGACTGTCTTCCACAGCCTCAGGAATCATACCGGGTGCACTCCTGAAAACAGTTACAAAGTAATCAAACTAATGTATAATGAATGAAAATAAATGACGAATAGCAACATTTCATTTAAAAATAATTTTTTAATAGTATTTTTAACGGACCAGTTGGTAACTTGTAAAGAAGTGTCAGCAAATCAGAATTAGATTTCCTAATTACGATGCATAAGAGTTTACTTACCATCATACGAATCACCATAATATTAATTGTTGGTACACATTACGTTTTTTACATTTTATGAACATTTCTAACTCTAAAATATGTTAAAAATACATTTAACTCTTAAACTATCCAACATAAAAATATATAATTTTGCAAAACTATAAAAGTAAAGCAATTTAAATTATGTGACTTAAATAATACTAGCGAGGTCGGCTGAAAAATGTCCTAAGGTAAAATGAATCTCCAGATATAGTTATCAAGCAATCGTATCATATTTTATAAAATAATAATTAAAACATTTTCTTTCATTTAAAAGAAATCACACTAAATTCAGGCCGGTAGATCTCCAAAAATATACATTAATAGGGTTTTAATCTAGAACCAAAAAGTCCCAAAAAGTAAACTTATAAGTATACCAATGAAATACAAATTACTTTTCATAAAATTTTGATAATAATGGCATTTTGACTATATTCAACATATTTAAAATAAACAGCACTAAAATTGGCCAGGTAGATCTCCAGAAATAGGGTTTTAACCTAAAACAAACAAAAAAACTGAAAAAGGGGCACCATTATATACTAATGAAATAAAAATGACATTTCTTAAATTTTTTATAATAATAGACTACATTTTCTTTTATTTAAAATAAACCACTAACAGCACTAATATCGGTCCGGTAGATCTCCAGTAAAGGTATCAATAGAGTTTTAAACTAAAAAAAGTCAATATTTATACCCATGAAATAAAATTGACATTTTATAATTTTTTGATAATAATGACAATATTTTCTATCATTTAAAACAAACAGCACTAAAATCGGCCTGGTAGATCTTCAGAAATAGGTATCAATAGGGTCACCAAACGTTTAAGGCTCGGCTCTCCACATTCAAAACTACGATATTGGGTACCAATTTCAATGTTAAATAACCAAAACATACCTTCACTATTAAGCATATTTTTGTGCTGTTTTTGTTAAAAAACGAAAGCTGTATTTTTTTTCTTAAAGTAAAATAGATTGTGGGTGTTGATTGCTAAGGATTTTTGCAATATCTCTTTTTGCAACTGAGTAAAAAATTAATAAAGTTTACTATTTATATCATACGTTTATGAAAACAATAAAACGGTTTCTGAAAATGTATTCGGCAATCAACATCCGCATATGACAGTACTTCAAAATGAAACCAAATTTTTAAATTTATTCCACGAATTAACGGGAAAAAATGACTTATTCTGTAGCATTGGTCTTATGGGAATCAGATTCAATATGGCGGGCAGGGAAGCGTCCCCTTAAGGGTGTACTGAATTATTGTATAAGTAAGACTACTGAATATTTTTTGAACAGGATGTCCTACAGTTGTGATTGAAGTTTTATTTAATTTGTTTAAATTAGGTGAAAAAATGAGCCATCAATAATTTATGTCCTACAATTAGTTCAGATTTTAGTATTTTTAACTGGTGCATTATTTCCTTATCTCTTTCAATCAATTAGTACCTCGCCGGCCGTTTCCCCCTCCCCCGCCTGTCCTCTTCCCCGACCAATGTGAACAATAGATAGTCCAGCTGGGTAAGAGAGACAAGAAACGCCACAGTCCATACGCACTTCTTCTTCTGGTTCACGAAAAGCCATAAATAACACTTGTTATTGTCTGCTTTTTTCAAATCTGTCTCCTGTTAAACAAATTTCTTATGATAAAAGTGGGGTTTGGAAACTTTTTTGGCCGATCGAGTGTCTGACCCGGGAAATGAGTACTTCCCTATTTGTAACGCTAAGCTTCATAATTAATTTTCTCGACCTTCAACCTTGTATATAAAATGTATGCTTATCCAGATTTTTCCCGACTTTATTTAGTTTCTATGCTAATTCCCGACTGCGGACTGCTTGACTAGGGGTAATGTAATGATCATTTGATTAGTAAAAAAAAGCTTAACAATCTTGCCTCATACACACAGTGAAATTTGAAATTTAAAATCCGTTCGTATTTTTTCTGACAACAAGCATTTATTGACACTAATTTATGGGGATGAAATTAAATAAATATATACCTGGATGAACAGGGTTCATTCAATTCTTCATTTGTTTTCCTTTCTTCAACGTTTTTATCCAAGTACTGTACGGTTTCTAAGCTGATTCGCCCAGTTCCTTTTCTTCAATGATTTTGAAACGTACACTTATGCCATGTTTCATTTTATACACATGTTTCTTTTTACAGTTTTCTGGCCACTTTTCATGACGCACTTTGCAACGACTTATCCTAAGTCCTTGCCTGGAGCTATACTAGTGCGCGCATGCGCGTATGAATCAACCTTGTACTTGACATTGACCTAAAAAACCAGTCTAGTTAGGAGTGCCGACGCAACAACATACGCTAGCAGCAGGTCCACAGCGTCCGTCGGCTACAAACTTCTAGGCTCACTGTAACGTTTAATATTATGCCTTAAGCAAAGTAATTATATATTTATTAATCGGTATTCGCGTAACGTATAATTATAACAAATCGCGCACTCGTAAATAGTATTTAGGGGTAATAAGTTCAGTTCGGTTCCAAGCCTATCGCGTGAATATGGTGACTAGTGTTAGATTCAGTTAAGGTGTAATATTTAGATATGTATATTTAATTAATTTAGCGCTCGTTAAAAGCTGGCGGAATCGGATTTGGTGACTACGGCTTAAGGCAATCGGGTAAAATCAGGGTTGATAATAAATTAATTCCTCTGGGTTGTGGCTAACGTCCATTTTGCATCGACAGTTTCAGACCCGCCTTCCATATACTTATGAAGTCGATGCAAATATACGCTGATCCGGCTTTCCCGATTAACATCAAAGCGGAAACCGGTACAACTTTAAAATTGCACATAGGTTCCAAACACTTATATTTTAAAAGTTTTTGTTTTTTGGCATTTCGAATCACAAAAATGTTAACAATGAAAGAGTTTTGTAGTTTATTTATATTTAATCCAGATCGCACACTACCGTGATTACATTTTAGCTATAAATTACACTCAGACACAAACCACTCTAAACTTAATATTATATATAAAATCACTGAGAAACTAGAAAGTCCCGAAACTGCAAGTGAATCGGATGATCCCCAAACACTCCATTACTATGGTAACCATAGGCGTAACCAGGGGGGGGGGGGGTTTGGGGGTTATAACCCCCCCCATTGAAAAAATATTTCGCGCTTTGTTTATATTAAAATACCTAACTTGTTTTCAACACCTATGCAAATGTTAAGCTACAATATATTGCTGACATTATCTTTGATTGAATTGGGCACTGACACTTTATTTTATATAGATACAGTGTAGTCTATCAAAGTATAGTGTTCTAAAGGCAGCACACGGCATTTTCCGCCACAGATTATTTGCCGTCGCCGTCATATCAACAGTGGCGCGAAGGAGAGTATTAGAGCATACACATTCGCCGGAAAAAATAAACGTTTTGTTTATTTGCCGCTCGACGGTAGCTGTGCAGCCGCTCGCTGCCATTTTAATCGATGGATTTTCCATCGTCTCCGCCGAAACAGTGGCGAATGTGACCAAATGCACGCCAATTTTCCTTATTTTTTTCGTAGAATACTATCATTCAGCCGCATGTGCAGTTCGTCAAATGACAAAACCGACATTCTTAAATAATTGAAAAATGTTTCTTCTAGTCCCACAAATCAGGAAACACAGTGTATAATGCTCCAAAATCTTCTCTTCTTTTATTTATTGATTGGACGAACGAAAATAAGTATTTTTTTGCTTCCTTTTCAATCGACGATGGAATAACAATAAAGCGAGAGTTGCTCTCGGTTCATATCAATAAAACATTAAAAGAAATAATATATTACATAACACACTTCGTGATTAATGAACTAGACACTTCAGTTTAATGAATCCCAATGATGCTTTTTATGAGCGGAGACGGTAACTAATCCGCAGTCGGCAAAAAAATTGTCATGTTTCCAAGCCTATGAGGTTAGAGGCAGAGCACGGAAATATTTGGCGGGGGATGAATCATGGTTGCTATTCTAAATTGTTCTAAAGTAGGCCTGAATCACAATTAGAAGTGGAAAATTATACATACACATATATCGTTTTAAAGTACGTTTGGGAAGCCTAAAACGTGTTATTTTGCATCTTAATTTAACAACAGAACCAGCAATGTTAACGAAAATGGATTTTTTGGCGTTTGCAAGCATTTTTACAAAAATTCGCCAAAAATAGTAATTGAACCATAATAATAAAGTGTTTCATAGCTTTTTTGTAGAGAAAGGTTCAAAGAATTTATGTATGCTAGTAAAAAAATGATAGATTTTAAATTTTATAAAGTTTTTAGCTCAAGAAACAAACAATGTTTAGTTACGAAAGGTAAAGGTTCAATTTTAGGTCTACATAAAAGTAGTAAACATTTTTAAAATTTTTTTCCATAAATGTAAAAAAGTTTTGTAATTTAGTTCTAAATAGAACTATACAGATATTTATTAATTTCAAATTTCCTATTTTGAAAACACCAGTTTTTATGTTCCTACTACAAGACTGCTATCAAAACTATGCCAAGTTTGAAACGTAATTTAGGAATATATACTTTGCCCAAAAATGAAATATTATTATAACAAAGTGTAGAGAACAAATCAAAGAATTGAACTGTAAACTCGTAAATTATATTTTCATAAAAGTGTTTGACTTAAAATTATTTGAATAACAAAAGTGAGGAGAAATATAGAAACATCCCACTCATGCTTGGTATACAACGGTCGGATATGAAGCTGCATGGGGAATAACCATTAATTTGAAATTACAGCCTTGGTTTGAGAACGTCAAAACGCTCTCATTCCCAAGCTCATAGACAACAAACCTTTCGAGCAAAACTTATTTGGTTCACAAGAAATGTTAGCTTGAAGCATTCTCTACACATACATATCGAAATATGTCTAAAAATAGACTTTAATCACACAGATATCACGTGTAATTATAGTAAGACTGTTTATTGGTTGGAAAACTGACCAATTGAAAGGGTCTATAAAACGCCCCACAACTTTAGAACTATTTGTCCGATTTTTGATTGGATGGTAGTTTTAGATAGGGGAAAGTGTGATGCATCCATTAGTATATAGACATAACTCAGAAAAATACTGGACGAGCTATAGGGAGGGACATAGAAACTGGAAATTAACGGTCATTTCGTCGTATTTCATTTGTGTGACATTTGCTTTAAAATCAAAACTAAAACGATGATTACGTATGTAAATATTCGATTTAGAAAGAAATTGCAAATACAAAAATTAAAGTTTGAAATATTACCTTTCCAATGGTGTTTGTATTTTTGAGATTGGAAGATTTTTAGTGGGTCAAATATTCGATACAAATGTGTTGTCGTAGCCGGGAGTGATCGTACGAAGTAATTACCCCCCCCCCCCCCCCCCCCCCCGCCCCCCCCCCCCCCCCCCATCCGGCCATCCTGGTTACTGAAACAATGAATTATTCCGCTTATCTGTGGTACTGATTTGACTGCCACAATTTATTTGCTAATTGTTAATTTATAATGCAATTTGGTTTTAATGTAAGTTTTTAAAATATACTTCCCCCCCCCTCCCAAATGCCGATGACGCAGACTGCGTCTAACTTCCCCTGTGGGCACCCCTGTATGTAAAGTTAAATTGACTACATGGAAAGTTTAATGTGTGTTGTATACTGTGCATTCTTTAAATTGTGTTTTAGATGCAAACATTTGCAAAAAAAAAAAAAACATAAATGTTGCAATTCAAACCTAAACATGCAAATTTACTCTTATTTTAAATTTAGGGTTTATTAACACATACTGCCATGTTGATAATCTAAAATCATGTTGATCAAATTTCATATTAAACCAATATAATCACCGATTTATATTCATGTCATTTTTCACTTCTACGACTGCTTTATTTTTTCTATTTTACCGAGTTATTAGGCCAAATCATGAGAGCTTAGTTTGTACATGGTTGTCCATCTGATCAAAGTTTTCTAATGGGATTCTCTTATAATATACTGAACCACCATTGCATCAACTTTATTAATTAATTATGTTGTATGTCTGTACAGTTTAAGTTTCATAATGTCACCATCATTCATTGACTCTATAAAAGAACAGAACAACCACGATCCGAGAGTGGTACGGGAAATGAATACACTGATGACACCAACTTTCGATATAATTAAAGACATGCCTTCACCAAGACATCTGAAGACGCATCTACCCTTCAGTCTTCTACCACCGTCCATGATTGATAAGTGCAAAGTAGTGTACATCGCAAGAAACCCTCTGGACGTTATACCCTCGTACTACCACCTTCACCGTATGCTATCCTTTACTAAGTATACAGGTGACTTCAAAACGTTTTGGAGATATTTTCGTGATAATTTAGGTAAGTTCATTTTTTTAAGAACAAAGATATTATAATGTAATCATTTAAAAAGAATAGCAGTTATCGTATCAAACGTGGTAAACTTTGTTAAGCTCTGACTATGAATTTAGTTTTGTGCAAAAAGTGTATTACAAATTTGTTTGAATGTGCGTTTTAACACAGTCTTCAGTTTTTGGTTGAAGGAATTTCATAGAAAAATCTCAACTCAAAGCTCTAAAGGCTAAAACCTATAGTGAAGCAGGGCTATAGAATACAAGGGCTGGACCAGTCCGCCAAGGAAAGCGTTCCCGCCACTGCCACTGTGATGACGTCACGGTGGTAACAACTGCTCCATTCCCAACGCTTCTTATAAGTATTTCTGCTACAATAATTTCAATTTCTTAGCAAAGCTGTAACATTTTTTTGATGCGCTCTTCTTTAGTTTTAGTATTGACACTACACAAAGCAATAAATAGACTGTAAACAATAATTAGTCTAAAGATATAAGCAGAAGACAGGGTTATAATAAAACTAACTAATTCGTAGGTAATAAACCGATGTAGTGTACTAATGTTAGCATACTTTTAATTTGATTCTCTGAAACATTTCTGAAAACTAACTTAAATATGAAATTGAACAAAATGTGCCACATTATTGAAAATATTTGTATTTATACAAAACCACCAAAACTTGAATGTCATACTGCAGTTTAATAAAACATGTGTAATACTTATAAAATAAAACACATAAAAGTTATAAATACTTACACATAATGAGTAGCTTATATGCAGATATGCACATGACATAATAATTACTGCTGAAATAAAATATTGAAAAAAAACTGCTTTATAGAAATTTTACTTTCCTAGGCCTTAGGGAATAGTTAATTTAATAGTTGAATTTAAACAATTGAACTATTTAAATTTAAATTGATACTGAGCAATTTAATTTAGTCTAGAAGTTTAACTTAAAATTATATTTTATTTTTGTCATCAATAATTTTATTAGGTACTCTAGGTTTAAATTTGATTATAATTATTTTTATATTATATATTTATTTATATCTAATTATTCTGACAATTTTAAGTGCATTTTGCTAGTAAAGATTTTTTTAAACATTTTAACTTAAAGCTGCAGAAGAAATTACTTGAGGATCTTGGTAACTTTTTAACATAAAGTTAGCTTGCAATTCTTACATTAAATAAATAATATTTTTTAATGTTTATTTTAATTTGAAGCTGATTACTTAAAATTTGTTGTTTTTAAATTTTGAGTTATCAATAATTACCGGTACTCTAAGTTTAAATCTTATTATTATTTATATATTATACATTTATTTATTTATATCAATCATTCTGAAAATGTTTGTTTTTATGTATTTTGTTAGTAAAGGTGTTTCTTAGAATATTCAAGTAACACTGCAGACAATATTACTTGATAATCTTGGTAAGATTTCATAAAGTAATCTCGTCTGCAACGTAACATTAAATAAATAAATACCTTGCTAAACATATAATTTAGGCAATTGTGTGTATTGTATAATTTTTTTAAGAAATTCTTGGAATGCCTCTTCGAGAAAATTTGCATTGAATATGCGTCAAAAGGCGAAAATCTCGCGGAATTATATACTTTCTTTAAACACATGTACTGAGGAAAATAATTGCTCAATATTCACCAAACTTGCTAAACATATAATTTAGGTATTGTATAACGTTTTAAAGAAATTCATGGAATGCCTCTTAGAGAAAATTAGCCTTGAATGTGCACCAAAATGCGTAAATCTCGCAGAATTAAATACTTCCTTTAAACACTTGTACTGAAAAAAATAATTGCTCAATATTAACCAAATTCGCTAAACAACTTAGGTGATTGTGTGTGTTTTGTATAATTTTTTAAAGAAATTCGTGGAATGCTTCTTCGAGAAAAAAGCGAAAATCTCGCGGAATTATATACCTTCTTTAAACACTTGTACTGAACAAAATAATTACTCAATATTAACCAAATTTGGTAAACATATAATTTAGGTGGTTGTGTGTATTGCATAATTTTTTAAAGAATTATCATCTGCATCGTTATATCAAATAACATGTGAGAGCTAAGGCGAACCGTGCTTACACGGCGTGTCATGGTACCAGAGTGACGTCACATAGGAGGGGGGGCAAGAGGAAGGTTGGAACAGTCGGCGAGCGTCAACATCAAAGAAGTGGACCAGCCCTTGTATTCTATAGCCCTGATAGTGAAGAGGGTAATTTATGCCCCGCTTGGATATTTCAGAATTTGAAAATCTGCACTGTTAGACTTGTTACCTTAATAATACACCAAATTTCCAGTTTACAGCAGGTTGTGGAGTATTCTAAACATTTAATTGAACAGGATAGCACTTTGGTACAAAATATAAGAAAAGGAAATACTCAACTTGGTGAAATAATGAAGTTGTATGAATACAAGATTGATGGAAAATGAGGGATACGTCATGGTTTCGTAATGGTGTAAGACAAGTAAAACAAACATTATTATCAAAGGCTACATGCTTGTAATGTAAGAGAGAAGCCAATTAAAATTTAGTTATTTCTGCCCACAAAAGACCAATATGGTTACAATATGGACCACAGAATAATTATGGTTCAGTTTTACAGCCATTTATTCTACATTACCTTTCTTAAAAACAATTAATCTCTTACTCCAATCTGAATGTTTGCATAAATGTTTAAAAAATTGTTCCTTCCAAACGTTTGAGTTGTTGACAAAGGGATTTCATTATCCAATGAACAACGCAAACTCCTAAATAAAAATTATCTCCGAACTCAAGTCACAGATAACGTATTAGAGCATAAGAAAAATTATAGTTTAAAAAACTAAAAAAACACGCCCAATTTTCAAGTTAATCAGACGTCTTTAAGTTGGTTAAAATTACAATGAAAGATTCCGTTACATTCAGGTCCAGGTATAAAAAATAGCTAATCCTGAGGGTCCTGGTAAGGATAATGGGATAAACTATTTAAATTATTGCATTGTCATCGGTCCTTGATAAGTGTGCAAAGTTTTAAATCAATCCGACGTTTTGAAGGGGGTGAAAATCACGTTAAAATATTCCGTTACATAGATAGATAGATACATACCAAGCTAATAAAAGCGTGTTAATAAAGGCAGTGTTTGCTAAAAAATTTAACATCAAACCGATTTCATTACGGTTTGTAGATGAAAATAACCCCTTCGGAAACAATGATTTTTATTGTAGAAGTTCTTAAACAACAAAAACCCTGAAATATTGTTCTTTATTTATTTATTTTTGCTTATATTTTGTAAATCATTGGATGAATGCTATACTTTCAATGCAAAAGTTGTAGTAAATTTTAAAACCTTTAAAATGAGGCTTTGTAAGTCTTAATCGATGAATTTTTGACTAAGAAAAATAATTTAAAAAAAACTCGGAAAATTCATTTTTTTCCGAAATTTATAATTGGAAGCTTTTTTAAAGCTTTGGAATTATGTAAAATGTCAGTTAATTTTACACAAGGTGGGCCATGTCTGATACATTGAGTTTGTATAACAACTGTTTAAACAATTTGGAGCGTTATTTAAAAAAAATACATATAAATGATGGCCAATTTAAATTTGTCAAATAGATTCTGAAAGTAGATATCATAAGCTCAAAACATATATTTCAGATTTCCTTAAAAATGCTGAGAAGTTGGTTAAAAATCGTCACGAACACGATCCTAAATGCACAAGTCATGGTTCGGAGTCAAGTAGAGAAGGTGGGAGAACTTGTCAGCCTCTGGGACATCGATAACAAAAAAGCTCCTTCTGTTCGCCAAGCGGCACATGCTCATCTACCAATTCCCGCCAGCAGCCAAACTTAAATTCATTAGTCAGTTCACCCTCGCGTGGCAACATGCGTTTATATAACACTTTTATTTTGTGTTTTGTACATTATGTTGTGACAAATGGCTTACGACGATCTCACTAGTGAGTGAATTAATTTTAAGTGTAATTTATGATGGGGTTACTCGAAATTGTGGCCTTCAAAACAAATAAATAAGGATTGGATAACCATGCACAGATAACATACGTATACCTACTTAACATTTGTTATTAGTGAATAAGTTATAATAGTTGCTCCGCTATGTATATTTCAGTGGCATTTGCATCATCCTAAGGCGGTAGTTACATTACTAATAATTATTTTCCTTGACTTATTTTAATTATCTAACTTAGGTACATACATCAAACAACCGTCGATAGTTCCAAATGGTTAATTTCGGTGACTACCGGTTCGGGAGTCTTAACCTTTTGTTGTCAAGTCATAAGAAATTTAAAACTTAAAACAGATAAACACACACGACAAACATTACAAGTCCAAATTACACGACACATAACAAACATACTGGCCAGTCGACTAAACGTAACTAACCACTAACCCCGTACTTGCAACTGTCGGAATTAACCTACCCCCACTTTCTTGATCTGAAGATTGCTTATCTTACTACTAGAGCTCTGTGCTTTTATATCCTGAATGGCTTTGAACAGTATGTTAGAGTTGTACTTCAGATTTTCATTCAGCATATTATTACGGTCATACTTGAATGCGTTGTAAATTTGCATTTCCTCCAAATATGACATGAAAGGAGACTGTCTACATTTATGTCATATCTCCATACTGGTGTCGATTTTGTCCACTGTGTGGCAACTCTGTACCAGGTTTGGGGTTTTACTTTATTTAATTAATATTTGTCACCAGAGTACTTTTGAAACGTTTGCACTTTGTACAGTATGTATGATCTTTAAAAATTTAGTCTTACTTAATTAGGACAACAAGAAACTTATTGTCACAGTTTTAAAATGTATTAGCATTAATTTATATCTGTTTCATTGCTTTAAATACATTGATTGAAAAACTAACATTTCAGTAACTTTTGCACCCTACTGGAGTCACGTGCAAGAAGCCTGGAAGTTGCGCCACCATCCCAATGTACTGTTTCTATTCTACGAAGACTTAATCAAGGTTAGTTTTTTGCCAAGTGAAATCCAGTTGTTTAAACTATAATATTCTTTTTTATTATTACTATCTATATATTAATAGGCAAGCACACTTGTCGTCCTTTTTTCTCAGCTTGTGTGCATCGTAGGAGAAATTCGCGCATACCGTTAGAAAGGTACTGTCCTGTAGATGAGCAGAATCCCATTATAATTTACATCGGTCCTCAGGGCCCCAGTGGCCCTCAAAGTTTCAATGTTAATCTTATGGAAGGTCAATCTTAAGGAAGAAGAAGAAAGATTTCTTTTGATTTTATCAGGGGCACAAAAAACAGCTGTTCGTATGAAAGCTTAAAACAGCTGATTTTGATCAACAGCTGATTTTGATCAACAACTGATTTGGATCAAAAACTGAATATAATTTTAGGTTAGGTAAATCAAGCAATAGCGAAGCATTGCC
>JAGFPH010000834.1:320425-331997 GCA_018207615.1 Philaenus spumarius
TTTTAGCAATCTAATCTTTTTTAATGTATTTTGTTATTGTTTTTCTCATTTTTAATTGTTAGATTCTCCTCATTAGTCTAAACAGTTATTGTTATTGTCAACAATTAATTAAAATTCATTCTCAGCTCTAACTTACAGTTCTCTGTTTTATTGTAAATCAATGTTACATGATTGTATATAGTTACTCTCTGGCCCGATCCGACTTTGCACGGATAGACGAATTTAAGTTAAATGTATATTAACAAAACATATATTATATCAATAAACATATTACTCTATATTATATCAATAAAAATATTACACAATGTATTTCTTATGGGGATTTTTAGTAACCTTTAACCTCCCCTAAAATTTCGAATTCTTTTTAACCATTTCTTAGCGAGCACCTAGGGCCCTAGAGGAACCTGCATACCAAATTTCATTCCAATCCGTTCGGTGGTTTTTTTTTTAGTAAATTTGACCCCCACCCCCAAACCTCCCCTAAAATTTAGAATTTTTTGAAAACCTTTCTTAGCGAGCACCTATGGCCCTAGGGGAAGCTGCATACCAAACTTCATTCCAATCCGGTGGTTTTAGAGAAATTGTGATTTAGTAACTTTAACCCCCCCCCCCCAATCCCCCCTAATATTTCAAATTTTTTGAAAACCTTTCTTAGTGAGAACGTATGGCTATAGAGGAAGCTACATGCCAAATTTCATTCCAATCCGTTCAGTAGTTTTAGAGAAATCGTGATTTATAGTAACTTTAACCCCCAAAACCCCCTAATATTTAAAAAATGTTGAAACCCTTTCTTAGTGAGAACCTACCGCCCTAGAGGAAGCTACATACGAAATTTCGTTCCAATCCGTTCAGTAGTTTTTGAGAAATCGTGATCAGTGAGTCAGTGGATTTGGCTTTTATATATATAGATTATTTATGAACAATAACATTTTACTAGTTGCTTATAGATATTTTATTTTATTTAGCTAACATCAACAGCTGATTTAAAAAAGGTGACATATCAAACCTATTGTAATTATACTTACTTTTAGTTCCAAGTATAAATGCAACGAACAAACAAGAATGCCCGACAGCCCAGACACTGTGAACTGTAGCTGCGTATACAGAAGCTTCGATTAAGTCATAGGGTCGGTTGGGGTTGTAGAAAAAACATCCACTCCAATAAGTCAAGAAGCCGATTAAGAATCCAACTGTTGTTAAGAACCACGTCTGACCCTGTGGCAATACAATGCGTTATTTAAGTTTGTTTCTCAAAATATTTAATAACACAAATTATAATAAAGTTGGAGACAAATTAATAACAGTGTGCAGTACCAATTAAATAAATTAATCTAACTCAGCAAGTGGAATTAACTTTGGAAAAGACTGTTCTTATGCTATTTAACTTGTAAGTAAGCAAGAGTTTTAGAATTCTGTTGTAGCACTTGCATTCTCGAAGTATGTATTACATTTTATAGAAATCTCTAATGTAATCCTACAATTCGTAGAAAACACACTAGTCCATTTCATTTTTATAAAGTTTACTAGCTGACCCGGCAATGTTTCGCTATTGCTTAATTTGAAACTTTGAAAGACTGTAATTCGTATCCCTGAGGGCCGATGTAAATTATAATGGGATTCTGCTCATTGCTTGATTTACCTAACCTAAAATTATATTCAGTTTTTGATCCAAATCAGTTGTTGATCAAAATCAGCTGTTGATCAAAATCAGCTGCTTTAAGCTTTTCATACGAACAGCTGTTTCTGATAAAATCAAAAGCAATATTTCTTCTTCTTCCTTAAGATTGACCTTCCATAAGATTAACATTGCAACTTTGAGGGCCACTGGGGCGTAGCCCTAATGTCCTAGGACTTTGGTAAATGGCCTAAAACCTTCCCAGGGTTAACCTGTGTTACTATGCAAAATTTCAAAGCAATCGGATGGACGGTTTGGTAACGCATAAAGGACAAACATACAAACGAACATACATTGAATTTTATATATAGATAAATGCATAAATAATTCAACCACTCATCTGAGTCGCTGTCGTGAGTTGAGCAAATTCCTACAATTAAGTTTATATGTTTTAGGGTTTCAACCAACAATTTGGGGAAATTCTTCAACTCACAAAAACGCCGAATAGCTGTCTATGTATAAAAAATATATTAGTAAAATTTGTTTGCACCTAAGTCTCCAACTCATTCGTTCCACTCACAGTGGAAAACCTAGCGTTGCGAGTTTGTACCTTGACCTTCGCTTCGCTCGGTCAAATTCGGTCATCGGCCTCAAATTAGAAGTAGTCCCACGTGGATTTGAACCGGACTCTTTTACGGTATTTTACGTTTTGATTGATTTTGGGGGAATCAAGCTAGCTATATGGAAGTGTAAAAAGCACAAAATGTGCAAAATAATATCGTACATATATTTTTTTAGAAGGAACACAATCTAAAAAATAGCTATTACCGGTCCAAAAACGTGCTTCCGGTTGTTGGATTTTTTTGGTTAACGAACTCGTCCAAGCCACTTAATAAACCAACGTGTGTACCAAATTTGGACCAAAATCGGACCTAAATTGCGGCCGTTAGAGTGGGAACACATATATACAAACATATATAAACATTTTAATGACATCCCAAAACATGTTCTGGGAACCATGATAGCTGCCCATTTACATTATTGAGACCTTAGGTATCAACATATGGGTCACTGCAATAGCTCATCCTATGGAAATTCCCTAAAAACAACTTGATAAACGTATAATATCTTGAAAACGAATAGGGGTAGAAAAACTGTTTTCCAAAATGTTTTTAGAAACCAACTTCAGAGTTAAAATTAATGATGTACAATATGACGTACTAAAAATGTTAAAAATAATTTCATAAATGTTTCAAAATTGGCCACCAAAAAAAACTAATTTACAAAAATGTTTACTTAATGCACTTTAACAACCAAACTCCAACTTTCAAGTTTAAATATCTTGCCGTTCTAATATTATGAGTATTCAAGACTTTACCTAAGCCCGGTGAAATAAATAGGATTTATGAAAAAGTAGTAGACAGAAGTTTAAACCTTAGTTCCACAAATTAGTGATTTCCGAACACGCATGAAGCCGGGTACAAAAGCAATAATGTCAATGTTATATTGTTTTATAGATTTACAAACCATATATTATTTTAATCAACTAAAGACAAACTAAATAGTAAAATTCAAAAAACACCAGTCTTTACAATATTGTGTATTTTTTCTATGTTTTAAATACAGTATATTGTTCCTCATAGCAAAATATCAAGCCATACCTCAGATAATTTAGTTTTCTTGTTCCTGTAAACATAAAATCCACTCAGCATACCAACGATGTAGGATCCTGCTCTGAGATGTGACATTACGTAGAAGTGTAGGTAAAAATAATTTTCTCTAACAGTTGTCCAAAATCTGAAAATGTACAATACAAATCAAATCATCTAAAAATCTGTTGATGTGCCCGATCAAATGTTTTGCGCATTCAATTTGAGCAAAGTTGAAAACATAACCTTAAAGTATACTTTAATGTAGGCCAGGTATTGTTTTGAATTGTTGAAGTTTTCACAATTAATTCAGTAGTGTGGATTGTTATCCCTACTAATTGTCAGTTCATGTGTCCTAATATGCATCAACAGCAACTGTTTATCTGCAACGTATCCCGATAGATGATTTATAATGTCACATCTGTAAAAACCACGTGGATTACATAAACTCAATTAGATGTTTGCAGTGGTGGTTCCAAGTACGGGCGAACCGGGTGACTGGCTGTGGCCCCGCATCAATGATTTGCACTTACCGAAAATGTTGTATTTTTTAACTTCAATGAAACTTAAAATATCTGTTTAAAGTTACAGTCGATGTCGACAGTCCGTGTAAGTGTAACTCGACATGATTGTTTTTTTGTATTTTCATATGTTTTTCTCCTTACTTTTATTGTTTTTTTTACATAATACTATATTACTATTTATCGCTTCAAGATTGTTTTTATGTGCGTACTCAGTACTCGTGTCATACCGCCAATAATTAGATAACTAATCAAAAAAGTCCTGCCTTTCCAGTGTTGTCAAACATTTGACATTTCTCAAGATCAAGGTCATTTCATCTTTTGTCTGTTGTGCCTTGTTTTTTTATCCAGTTTGTTTACATATTGTACTGCTGTAATCTGTAATATAATTTTCTTTTTCAATAACATCTTATGAAGGGCCTAACATAGCCCAATATAGATTTGCTGTTAGTTATATTTGTTTTTTAAACGTAATTATTTCTCTAACACTGTTTACTTTTTAATACTATCCTGGTTCGGTTTTATTACATCAGTTCTGTTTTACAATAGAATCATGCAGTATGTACTCTATAATGTAACATTATTAAATTTTGTTTGTGTGACCTGTAGAGTTGTTTTTAGACAGTAAAACAATATTTCTCTTTTTTTTGTGTATGTATGTGTATTGTTTATTTGTGTGTGTTTGTGTATGTGTTGAGTTTGTATTAATTGGGCCTGATAAAGGAAGTATTTTGTATTTTGTAAAAGAATCAAGGTTACTGTGTGTTTGATATGAGCTGAAACGGTGTAAAAGGTGAGTTAAGAACATGTTATTTTCAAAAATTTCCTACCCCAGACCCCCGTAAGAGGGCCCCGCCATTCTTATCGCCCAGGGCCCCGCAAAGTCTGGAACCGCCACTGCATGTTTGAATAGGGTTTTGCTGCCCAAAACACATGTATAAAATGAGCCAAAGTAACATGTGTGATTGTATTATCACATTTAATGTAAACATGAAAATAAACATTAAATCATTAGTTTTTTAATGAACTTCTGAATTAATCCCTTTTACATTGTGAAATACCCTTCCTACCAAATTTGATGTTTCTAGGCATTTCAGTGTTGAACATCTAGAGAACTGTACAGAAGCCAGAGTAATTGCTAATTATTAAAATTGATTTTTAAAATTTTTTTTGTTAAATTCAATTTTAGGCATATTATTAAAATCGAAATAACGAGAAGTTTTTTTTTTTGTAATAATCTATTTATGTCTTTAACAAATATAGGTTCTGTGGTTGAAGACAAGAACAACTAACTAACATGTGAATTTAATAAAAATCATTTAAATAAAAACTAATATTCATGTTTAATTTTTTGTGAGATTAACTTAAATTTTATTTTGAAAATGCATTTTTTAAACATACTTTACTTTTTAAGTGAACATTGTTAAATTCAGGCCAATGTATACACATTTAAAACAATACTTACGTTTTGTAAAACCATAGCATTGCTCTCCACTCGTTCCAGTAAGTCACTAAAAATGGCGCCAATATTGAAGCTCCGAGCAAAGTTACAGCCACAAACATCCCTGTACGACGGTGTTTGTTGAGTAAAAACACCACAGGAGTAGCTATGATAAGGTATTGAAGGTCACAAGCTAAGTACCATGACTGAAGAACACACTGTAAACATAATGTTCAGCATAATCAGTAGGTGTTTGAAGTTACTGATATAATTTTGGTACTAAATTAAGTAAACCTGTGCTATAATAATCTTATGGAAAATTAATAACAAAATTCATGGACAAAGTAATCATAGGATGATTCTTTTCAATTCTAAAAGAGTTAACTCCAGTCATATGATCTGTTTTCGCATCACTTTGCATGATTATCAAGCACTACACCTACAAATCTATTTGTACGAAATTGATCATATAATGATATGATGGATTGTTTCTGTTGTGTTGTCAACACTGACTTACTTTCATTTGGCTCAAACACGTTTTCATTGTTGATTTTAAAAGTTTGGTTATGAGATTAAGCTCTGAAACATGTCGTCTTAAACTTAACGACAAGGAGTCACAAGACGGTCACAAGCCATTCGTATGAAGAATTTTGTCCCCAAGAGTTTGGTATTTTTTAAAAAACGCTATTTGAACAATTGCGGGTTTTAAATGGATTTAGGATGAGCAATATCCGCGTAACCTACCGCCGCTACGCTGGAGTCGCAGGTTGCTTTCTGTTTTACTAGAGCCGACCCTTAAGGTAAATAATTAGTATTAATTATCTGTGACTCGGTACCACAACAATGCAATGCAAATTAAGCTTACGGTTACACAGATTAACTGAACTTGTCTATCAATGAACTTGGTATCAATCAATGTGTAACTGTATAATGTGTT
The DNA here is from genome assembly GCA_018207615.1 of Philaenus spumarius. Lineage (NCBI taxonomy): Eukaryota > Metazoa > Arthropoda > Insecta > Hemiptera > Aphrophoridae > Philaenus > Philaenus spumarius. The sequence goes on from JAGFPH010000834.1 coordinate 326,589, forward strand.
TCCTAGATGTGTGTACAAACAGGAACTACGTGTAAAAGGCTTGATCCTGATACACTAAATATTATGATTCTGTTTTGTACTACTCTCTCTGTTCCTTGTAAAAAAAGATTATTCAACCTGTGTTTCGAAACTATGTTTATCAATAAAGTTATGTTCAAAGTTACCTTGTTCGAAACCATATTTCTCTTAAACTTTGTTTGTTGTAGTGAAATACTAACAACTTTAAAAAAAAGTATAGCCTACGTTTGGCTTTATGAGTAGCTAGAATGTTAAAAGTTAAAGCTAATCTTTAGTAATATAGAGTTTGATCTAATTTAGCAATATTTGTATTGTTTGGAACGGCTTCAAACGCAAGTTACACAACTGGTTTTTGTATTACTCTACATTTTTTTTTTATAATTTGGCATCAGTGTGATAACTGTGTTAATTAATTTCCTATTGAAAAAGCGTACATCACATGTACTGTGTTAATATGTAGCATAGGGAACCAGTAGATGCTTGACTATTATACTGGACATTAGCTGAACACGTTTTCATATTTATTTAAATTGTTGTTGAAGTATTAAAGCTAATGGACGAAATCAGCTGTTATATGTTTGCATCTTTGTTTATTGTTATCAATTCTTTTTGTTTACTTGACTGTTCAAAAGAAACTACTTAGGCCTACAAACAACAAACTACACCCAACTGAGTCTATGCCGTTAGGGATTTTCAACATGGTAAATGTACAGCGCCTATAATTCAATACTTACTCGAAGACCTGAAATACATTTTTGTAAAACAAAACAAAAGATCATCAATTTGAATAGATTATTTTAATCCCAAATATTTTAAATTGAATCGTTTGTTTATTTTTTAGATTATGAATTAATGGAAATTGACCGATAAAATAAATAATTAATTTAATTGAGGGAAATTTTCTTCATTTGAATTCCACATAAACATTTTCTAATCCTGAAATAATAAAATGGTCAACAAATGCAAAGAGATCATCTGCTTCTAGAACCTAAAACGTCTTGCTTCTAATGCTCGAGAATCTCACTCTCTTTTTAAAAATTAATGTTTAAATTCCAAAATAACACTAACTTACACGGAAAACGGAGCGAGGGCCAGCCGATCTTTTGCCGTGGGGGTCATAAAACTGTCAAAACAGCCAGGTAGGGCCGAGGGCCAGTCGACTCCCCAGAGCGGAAGTGATTCAGGGGAGGGGTAAGATTAAATGCATAGAGTACGACTCTAAACTAATTTCTATAGAAGAGTTTTTAAGGTTAATAATTATACAAATATTATAATCATACTGTTATTGGCAAAATACTATGACTAAACAGTTTAGGTAAGTCCTCTAGTTTTTTTTAATTCTAATTATATAAAGTGATAATACAACGAAATATTATAATTATACAAATATTATAATCATACTGTTATCGGCAAAATACTGTGACTAAACAGTTTAGGTAAGTCCTCTAGTTTTTTTTTAATTCTAATTATATAAAGTGATAATACGACGAAATATTATAATTATATAAATATTATAATCATACTGTTATCGGAATACATAAACGATAATTAAAACCTTTCCACCCGCACACCCACCGCACAGTAGAACAGGTCACTGATCCTTAGCCGGCTGGCCCTCGCTCCGCCAAGCCTCTGGCTGTCAAATTACCCTCGTCAAAGTTTTTAGGCAACTGGCCCTCGGTCCTAGACTCAACTTACACAAGATGTTTATGAATAACGATTTTTTTTTAATAAGAATGTATAATAAAATATGGTAATTAATTAAATCAAACTGTTAGGGATTTATAAAATGCCTTCTTTCAATAATAAAGGAAGAACATTAACAAAGCTGAAAATATTTCTTTGTTACTATGGTATTTATTTTGTTTATTACTATTTTAGTTTTCTTCATTTTACAACAGTTAGTTTTGTTTTAAGTGTATGTGTTATAACAATGTTACTGTAAAAGCCCAAATTTTGTAAAGTGTACAAATGAACTGGCTAATCTTAGTATTTATTAACTATTTACCATAGGTAAAATCTTTAAATATATTTATATCAAACCTTGCATCACTCTTGCTTTTGGTAAAAGTTTAAATTTACCACTGGAGTTTGGAAAAAGTATTTATAGTGAAATAACTATTGTTCTATAAAAAGTCTGTTCTATTTTACATTAATTCTTTATTGAATTAAATTGTAGCCTAGCTTGGTTTTTTTTTTTGAAAAGTTTCATTGCATGTTCGTTCCAACTGCTCTACAATACAACATCATAAAATTAGGCCTACAGATCATAAATCCAGAGAGCCCACTGCGACACAAAAATCTAGACATCATCATATACCCAAATGTTAACTCAAACAAATTTAAATTAACAGACAACACTGACACTGACTTAGCAACAACTAAAAAGTGTTGTCAAGACAAACGTTAAGGACGAGAGCGAAGGAATTTGCTCTCCTTTACTCTCTGGGGTAGCAGTCAATTTGATAATTCAGGATGGTTGGTTTTGACTTGTCCGTTTAGATATCGGTGTAGAATATTTTTGATCAGTGCTAAGATAACATATTGAGTTCAGTAAAAGTCTAAAATAAACACATATCTTAAAGATTTTATAATATAAAGATTTTCTAATCTTTCAGAATTTTACCTATAGGGATTATTAAATCTTAAGATTTACCTGTAAATACTAACATTTTCCAGTGTAAAGGCCTTAGTTACCAAAATATAATTTTATGACTGTGAATAACAATGGTTTTATTAAGTAATTGTATAAAACATTGTAATGGCTTACCATTTTCTCACCCCCTGCGTAGTTGTTAATAAAACCCAAATTTGCCCACCAGTATTTTACACACTTTTGTTCTTCTTCTTTCATATAAGTGTTCCACAGAGGTCCATCTCCTATTTTGAAGACCAAAGTAGCATAGAAAAATACTATAGTTGCATAAACAGGCACCAATCTAGAATATAGGTAAACATAAAAATATATCATGTCATAGCAACAAAATATGGTTTAATTAAACCAAAGCTTGGACCTATTAAGGTCACTCTGCAAATTTTTATACGAGTATAATAATCAATAAATCAAATAATGAGCACTACACACCGTATATTTAGAACGTATAGTGCGTATACTATACGATACTAAATATACAATTAATTAAAAATAGCAATGCAGTGGCGTAACGGCAGCTCTCCAGCTGGGTATTGTTATCATCAGTGTTGCCAACGCCAGGAAAATATCCCTACAACTTACTTGAACTACATCACTGTTACTTTCGGATTCTTTATTTCTTTTTTTCTTTTTTCCTATAATTGTATTTTGTATATTTTTCTGGTGTATCGGTTAAGGAAAGCTTTAAATGATGCCTCATTCATGTAATTTGATGATGTATTAAGGACGTTATGGCGTACCGACAAAAATGGCCTTGAGAAATAATATATGTGATTTTTGTCGATAAAATACAAAACAGCATCATCTGAAAAACAGGTTGCATTTCCCTAGAAATTTTCTAAAATTAATTAACTTATATAAAACAATAAACAACATCGGACCAACATCAAAATACTACAGATATAATATTTTACTATTAACAAAAGCTGATTCCTACTACTCAAATAACTTCTAAACCACTTTATAGTAACCTTTGTATACCAGCTGCCTATCTAGATATATTGTGGTTCAGAGTCGAACGCTTATCAACAAACAATCCTGCTACATTATTAGAATCAAAATGTGTACCATTACATACTTCTGAAGGATAAACAAAGCATTCTCTGTAGTCTTCCCTTCAACAAAACTAGGTATATTGACTTTTGCTTAAAAAATTATTCACATTTCAAAACTGTTACTGCCTTGACTTAACATTTTATTCTGATATTAAAGGCTCAGGAAATTCACCAACAACAAAACTAAGACTATTAATATGGGTTAAAACAGGGCAAACAGAATCATTAGCAACATTTATTACAACAGTACGTATACATTCTAACTATACCAAAAGATTTATTTGATTTGACTACGTTATAATAGCGCAAACTTCCCATAAGTAATAGGTCAAAGAAAAAAGGTTTTACGAATGAAAACAGAGAGCTTAACTCTCATACAATTTAAATTATGTTTTACATTTTTACTTTCTCACTATAGTATAGAGAAAGTATAGTGATCCCAAAAAAAATCGATGTTGAGATTTTTGTGGAAATATCCATTTTGGGACCTCCTGAGTCCAAAAAAGTGGTTTTTACAAAATGTCCGTCTGTATGTGTGTCTGTATGTAGGCCTATACAAAGCTGGAGCGAAAACTATTCGATCGATTTAAAAAAAAAATTGCACCAGACATGTCAAGTAGAACTGTATAGATGCATGAAAAACGGTTTTAAAATTTTTTGAAAAATAACCCCCTTTTTGAAAAATAACCCCCTTTTTGGCAAAAAAAAACCCCTTTTTGGCAAAAAAACTCCAAAAAATCAGTGATTATTTTTTTATAAAAAAACGGCTCTAACGATTTTGATCAAATTTGGCTTATTTGTAGCCTTTAATGTACCCTACCATATGCAAAAACCGCATCTTTCTAAAAAATTCTCGTTTAGCTAGTAATAATAATAACTGATTTTTGGTTGTTTTTTGGCCATAAAGGGGGTTGTTTTTCAAAATGTTTTAAAACCTTTTTTCGTGCATCTATACAGGTCTAATTGATGTGTTTGGTGCAAATTTTTTCGAAATCGATCGAATAGTTTCTCTCTAAATAATAATAATAATATTTATTAGTTTATCTCCTACTTTAATAAAACACCTCTCCTACCCCACCTACAATTATGACGTCACAGTAAATCTGTTTAATAATTTAAATATATTTGTGAGAAAGTATGTGCCAGTTCCTGGTACGTGTTAAAATTAAACAGGTGAAATATATAAAAAAATAATTTAAAAAAATTCAAACTATTACTATTACCCATGGTGTTGCAACAAACATGTGCATAGGGATAATCTTGAGGTGCTTTAGGGGCTAAATCCAGCTTTGAGAAGGGCACTGGTTAAGTTCTGTGCCATCTTTATTTGGAAGGTTATCTAAAAACTCCACACATGTGGAAGGGTAAATTTCATAAACTCAGGTTATTTAGGGGCTAAACCCAGCTTTGAGAAGAGCACTGGTTAAACTCTGAATGATATTCATTTGGATGGTTATCTCCAAACTTCACACATGTGGAAGGGAAAATTTCATAAACTAAGGTTATTTAGGAGCTAAACCCAGCTTTGAGAAGAGCACTTGTTAAACTCTAAATGATATTCATTTTGAAGGTTATCTCCAAACTCCACACATGTGGAAGGGTAAATTTCATAAACTCAGGTTATTTATGGGCTAAACCCAGCTTTAAGAAGAGCACTGGTTAAACTCTGAAAGATATTCATTT
>JAGFPH010000834.1:332175-343409 GCA_018207615.1 Philaenus spumarius
TTGGAAGGTTATCTCCAAACTCCACACATGTGGAAGGGTAAATTTCATAAACTCACATGTGGAAGGGCAAATTTCATAAACTCAGGTCATTAGGGGCTAAACCCAGCTTTGCGAAGAGCACTGGTTAAGCTCTGTATAATCTTTTCTTGGAAGGTTATTCCAAACTTCAAACATGTGGAAGGGCAAATTTCATAAAAACTAAGGTTGTTTAGGGGTTAACTCCGCTTTGAGAAGAGCACTAGTTAAGCTCTGTATGCACTTCATTGGAAAGCTATCTCCAAATTCCAAACAGGTGCATTGGTAAATTTCATAAACTCAGGTTTATGGTCTAAATCCTTCTTTGAGAAGATCACTGGTTTTGTACTGTATTATATGAATTAGGAAAGTTGTCATTCATTCAGCTGTTGGCCCTACAGTACCACCATTCTTCGACTATGTGAAACTCAATCTAGGAGAAACTTATCAGACCTTTTGAGAATGAAGTAGTCTTAAAAGATATTACAAAATGTATTAAAAGTATTATACCACTTTTTTACCTTTCTATACCAGCTCCTTATTAATCTATAAAACAGTTAGAAAAGAGATTATCATATTTAGCCCAGTCATTAAAAGACCTTGACCCGAGAAAAAATCGGGCCTGAACAAAGTCTGTGGATTTGTAATATTTAAGGTAACAGTTTCAAAATAAAAAAACTTTACATCTAGAGAGGTCGAAAAAGTCAACAAAATTTTGAATTTTTTTTCAAAATTCGGTTTTTGGTCAATATTATTTTTATTTTTCATTATATGAATTTTACAGAAAAGGTGAGAAAATTTTCAATAGAAAACGTTATTATGGTTTTTTTAATAAAAATGCTTCCTTATGCTCGAAAAAAATTCGCGAAGTTTGCATGTCTCTGCGACCGCCGAAGCACCAAATTTCGAAGCGTACCGAGCGTGCGCACCTTTTCATATCACCTATTCGAGCTTCCCAGAGAATAAACCATCACTATATATATGTATATGAATCTCTTCCTTAACACCCAGCTTCTAATAAGTACACGTATTTATTTTCATTTTGAAACGCATTGCTGAGATATATTCTGCCCGAAGCATTTGAAAATCCAATATTTTAAGTATATCCAAACATACTATCGTATTTCTAGATTAACAAAATTAATACTTGATATTATCACGCTTAAAGTTTCTTTATATAATATACTAGAAGGCTCCATCCCATGCTCGCTCCGCTCGCCAACCCCCCGCGGTGACTCCCGTCGAAGCAAATGCAAACAGGTTATTTATATAAATAGGCTCTACTATTAAATTCTAAAATGTCTTATTTATTTTTAATTGGGATGTAACATAGTAGTTTCTTATTTTTAAATTCCGTAATTTATTAAGGGTTTATTCTCTAGCTTTAAGGAAAGTATAACAATCAAAATTTGTACTACATTTTCACCCCTTGGCAGCATTCGACAAAAAGTCAATCTATGATACTTTTTATATGTATGTTGTAAGAAGCAAATGTACAAATTTTCAGTTTAATAACTTTAAGGAAAAGATGTCGCAGATTTATTAATAGTTAGAACTGCTCTTTCTATCAAAAATTTAACGGCAGTGATTGTTTCTGAGGATACCGATATTTTAGTTTTATCCTGGTACTGAAAAAATCTTTTTATTAAAGCCATCCAAAGGAAACTCAGAACAGAAAATTTTTTCTAATCATGGTTTTGATAATTATGAATATTGTAAAAATTGTATCCTATTTTTACACGCTGTGAGTGGTTGTGATACAACATCGTGCTTTCTTGGGAAGGGGAAAAACATTTTATTCCGAAATATTAAAAAACGCAAGAAAAATGTTGAATTGACAAAAGCCATGGAAACGTTCCTGTTTTGAAATCAAACGCACGAGGCTATCGAGACAAATGGAAACATTTTCTTGTTGAATTTTTATAACTCTCCTAAAAATATAACATGTGTGAATAAATTGAGATTTCTTAAATTCAAGCAAGCAAATTTCTTAAATTATACCGGTAAGTAATAAAAGAAAATGTTTAAAACCCGTTAAATTGGAAAATCTCCCGTCAACTGAGGATGCAGCTGCCCAGCATTTTCAACGAGCTTATCTTAAAGTTCAGATATGGATGTCTAATGATCTGCCGGCATATAATTGGGGCTGGAAGATGCATGATATATTGGCCCCAGTCAAAATGTTAAAAGCACCTGCGCCTAAAGATATTTTGCAAATAATGTTATTCTGCAACTGTACAACTGAGTGTAATAGATCGTCTTGTTTGTACTTGTAGGAAATATGGGCTGAAGTGTTCATCCGTTTGCGGTTCCTGAGAATCCACTAATTGCACGAATTTAGGAAAGATACAGGATGAAGAATGTGAAAGTGATAGTGATAGTTATGAAGATCTTGAAAATGAAGGTCGAGATATTGACGAAGATGATTCTGATAGCGATAGCGACGAAAATGACGGAAATTTTGGGGAAATTGACGTCATGAATTAAGAGGAAGCAGATCCAGATCCTTAGAAGTATTTTTATTGTAATATAAGTAATAATAATAGTGTAGTAGTAGTAATAGTAGTTCCGACTGTTAAGCGTGTATTATTAATTGTAATTTAACTTTTTGAAATGATAATCCATTATGTAAAAACTTAATTACATTTTTTAATAAAGTCTTTTCAAACTCTCATCTATCAAGGCCTTCAGAATTTATTCCATTTATTCTTTTTTTAAATGCACTTGCAAGCATTAATAAAAAGATCATCATAAAAAAAATATTTTACTGCTTTCAGGAAAGCGATTTATTGCTTTATAGGGTACCAAGCTTTTATTTTGAGTAATTTGATGATTCAACATCATATTTTGCTGGAATAACGAGGGCGATTCACGCTTTACTAAATTTCAAATGACAATATCTCGTGATCCGTAAGAGCTATAAAGATAATAAAAAAAACAAATTGTTCAAAATTGTATAAGATAAAATGTTTGTCTCTTGCATTTTTGCTGAAAAAGCTCTAGTTTTCTGGTAATTTTCAAAAATATCAAAAAGTACACCTTCACATGTGAATATATTAATTAATTGGACCCCTATGGATGTAAAGTTTTTTTTTATATGTTATTTTAACTGTCAAGAAATGCTGGAAACAATTTTTCTTTAGACTCGATTTTTTCTCAGGTCGGGGCTTATTTTTGCACAGAATGACTGGGCTAATTGTACAGAAATACTGGCCAAACACTCCATCACCAAATAGACTAGTCAAATTAATTTTATATAGGATAGAGTACCTGATGTATCTTTGGATGTACACTTTGATCGGGTTTATTGAGTGGTTTTCCATTTGGTACGAGAGAATTATGGACAAAAGGAATCCGGAGAGCATAAAGAATGTGTCGACGAACAAGTCCATGTGCCCTGTCCACATTGAGAACCAATAGTTCTGGAACATCTGGAAAATGACATATTATGTTAGTTTGAATTTTTAACTAAATCAACCAGTCTAAGGATTTTTAATACCTTCAATTTTTAACGTAGGAACCTAATATTAAAGTGTTCATAAAGTCCCTTTATTATTTAACCCCACTCATTATTTTTGTTATTGAAAATAAGTTAACAAAAGTTTGTATATATCTTGTGTTGCACAACAGGACAAATTTTTGGACATATCTGACCCTCTATGATTTTGGGGGCTTAGGAGGGGATTCAGCAATTAACAATTTCAAATATAAAGGTAGGTCATGAACTTTTGAACTATAAATATGACAGAGTACTTTAAATGGGAAACCTTCCTTCTCTTCAATGAAGTTTAAAAATCCATTTTTTTTTTTGTGAAATGTAAAAAATTTCATTTTGAAAAAGCCTCAATTTTGACAAAAAATAACTTTCCATTATAAAAATTGGGGTCGAAAATTAAAAAAGAGATAAAATTCCTTTTTTTTAATGAAATTTGGCACTTTTTTCAAAATCGATTTCCATGTCATTTTAAAACTTACGGGGAGTTCCATGTTATAAGGGGAGTTCCCTCCACGTCAAAAGAGGAGTTCCTCATTATAACTTATTCAAAAGTAAGCTATTGTAAAATTTTAGGTGGGCGTCAATTATTTGTATAGGCATATCAAACTTCTAATTTTCTGAACTTTAAGAGTCTGTAATTCCTAAACTGCTTAAGATAGAAATAGAAATAATATACCCAAGAATAAAACATTCTTAAAATATTGTTTTACACCTGAAAAACTTAAAATACAGTTCCTTAACAAACTTCAAAGTTTTCCACCATGTTGGCAGAACATGAACATGGTGGCAACTTTTTACATTTTACAAAATGGATTTTAAACTTCATTGAAGAGAAAGGAATTTTCTCCATTTAATGTAGGCCTACTCTGTCATATTTATAGTTCAGAAGTTAGCTATTGTAACATTTTAGGTGGGACCCCCTGTGTAATAACATTGAGCGTATTACTACCTAGTATGGTAATAAATATGACAGACAATTGTTTTATTATCTACAGTAAAGATGTATTATCAGTGTTTACTATGTCCAAAAACTATTTTCAGAAATTCACTGATAAGAAAAACAGTTTGATATTTACTAACTATTAACTCCAAATATTAGTACATAAATATAATGTTACTTGGTTGTGAACTTTTTAGTTTTATTCGTATAAATGTTTTGGATATGGATAGTAGGGTCTATATTTGTAGATAACTATAGTTTCTCTTTTAGTAAGAGCAGAATAGACCAGCAGTAAGCTAAACCCGAGCTAATGTAATTTTTTTATTCCACGCACATCCTTTATCAACAACTTTCTATGTGCGAATTATTTGGTTTATAATTCACAAAATGCAATTAATAGAAACAGGCTGTAATAAACTTAGCCTAGTGCATTGTACCCTTTACAAGAAGCTGCTGTTTGAGCTTCTACTACTGGATATGATGGTTGTAGTGATTTCAAAACTTATTGTAACTATATTTGTAATTTTAAGCTTTTTTCTTTTCAAAATACTTTACCCCTTCTACGCCCTCATAGTTTGTCATGATGAAGGTCATGTAACCGCCGAAACGATGTCCCAAGACGATTAAGAACATTGTGATTGCGTGGATGCCATAAATTGAGGACATATCCAGATCCGGTACAGGGTTGTCTTTCCTTAACAAACTCTTGATTCCTCGATACACCGAGATGCACTGGATAGGGTTGCCTTCAGAAGAAACATATTCAAAATTAGTATTTGTAAAATGTACTGTCCCCTGTAACCAAACTTTGGGAAAGGTTAAAATAAAGAAAAATTAAAGAATAAATTGTTTTCCAAAAACGCTTTTTCCAGATATCCACTACTTTGTTTTTTTTAACAAAATAATTAATATATGGAGAACAGTTTGACCGATTCAGTTCAAACTTGATATAAAGTTTATAAACTTGGTACCTATGTACTTCAAAAACGTGAATTACATGACAAATGAAAAAAAATTATGTGAAATGCAAAACGGATGTGTATTGTGACTGTGCTTAAAATGAGACCTTGCAAGCAACTTTATGATAAAAAAATACAAAATAAATGGTTTGAAATTTAACATTGCTCTTATGGGATGAAAATCCAAGATGGCCGCCACTTCAGCAGACCCTTAATGTAAACAAAGTGAATTATCTGATAGCCTAAGTGGTGATTTCTTACGGTCAAAATCTAAACTACAACATGTTTTCTGCTTGATTACAAGTCAATGACAATAATGCGTACTACAAATAACCTTCCATTTAGTGCTTTTTTTGTTATTCCACCTCATGTCAGGTGTGTTTCTCTATCCGTAGAATACATTTACGTACTCCTAACCTAGTTTTTCTTTTGTTTGTTGTGCAGTAATTCAGAGTTTTCTGTAACTCCGTTGAATGTTATTTTATAAATAAACTTGCTGAAATCTGTGACAAACTATAACGTAAATATGGGTGCAGTAGACAAATCGGATATGATGATATCCTAAAATGCCTCAACTAAAAAAAGGCTAAATGGTAGAATTAAATTATTTTTCCATTTATTTGACGTGTGGTCTGAATTCATATTACGTATAGAGTCTAAAAACAAAAGAAAGAAATCCAAATGCAAAAGTGCATTTAATGGAGTTCGGAATAAACTTAATCTGACAAAAAATATTAGAGGCGCACCACACTCCAAGAAATGTAATGTCACGCCCTGTAGGCGGAGTCCTAAATCCACTGCGATTCTCGGGACGCCATTTTATGAGACTACTTCCTACTAATGAGTCGAGAAAGAGGAAGCTGCAAAGCAAGTCCATACAACTCTGGCTGAAGTTAAAATGTTCTACATGTGAGATTGCGTTATGTGTATACCGGTACCCTTGTTTCGAAAATTACCATACTTCAAACAAATTCTAAATTTTATTAGAAAAACCTCTTTTATTCATTTAATTTACTTTGAAATATTATTTTATGACTTAAATAATTTTTTTAGTTTTGTGTAATTTTTTTCTTACTTCCCAGTGTATGTTTTATGGCTAGAGTCTTACTCAAATGGGCACTACTACGCAGGACGTCATATGAAGTCCGTACTCGTCAATTGGTTAAATAAGAATACTGTAATATTAAATAATTTTAGCTTTATAGTTTGTAAGAAGTTAGTGCAGTTTGTGTTTATAGGGGTAGATAAACCATTTCAACCCCTTAGACTGTACTAATTCATTGTAACGGCTAAACAATCCTGGCAATGATATATGGATAAAATGCGGAATTGTTAGTGAAATCGATAGCTTTTGAGTCTATATAGATGACAAAGAAACATTCATTTTTATATATAGAGATTACCGTTTTCGTTCAGTTAACAATACGATTTAGTCGAACCTGTTTCCATTGACACTTTTCTTGGTGTCTGCATTTGCCCACGGCCATTCCAATAGTTTAAAAATGTTTCTTAACGTTTCGGAGGTTAAGAACATTTTAGTTTTCAGTTATAGAAAAAAATTAATTACTTTGATTTATATAAAATATAGAGCGCTTTGTGTTAAAACTTTGATGCTGTATTTATAATCATTGTGTTCTGTACGTTATTTGTTTATATTCAATTTATAACATTGAACACTTTTCACTTTGATAAAAACAATACGGATTCTCCTCAAACAACAATTACGAGCCATTGAGGAACCAACTATACTCAATATCATTTCAACAGCGCTCTGTCTTTTCATTTGGGTAGAATACAGTTCTGTCGCACCCGTAACTAAATTTATATGAAATACAATTTTATTTTTTACGTATGACATCATTGTGATTAAAATTTACTGAGTAAAAATATTTCATGAAACAAAACTATAACACAAACTATCGTATATTAATCTATGTATAGCCTAAAATTGAGTAAACACACTAACTTACTTGGAGGAGAGTGTCCATCATAGTTGTACAATTTCATATCGATCACCGTTGCCAATATAACAATTAAAATTATGGTAAACATGATGACACTGTAAAGAAACACACTACACATTAGACAAAAATAAAACAATAGTTTGTGTGACTTATAATGTATACTTTAGAAAATGTGTTTAGCTATAATAGTACATATCTTAAAAGTGCCAGTAAATAAGCAATTCATTTTTTTTTTAAATACAACTAAAAATTACATACAATAGTAAACAAAATGTGCGAAGTAAATGAATACGATACACATCCAATTTTATAAACAATAGGGAAAGGAACTGAAAAGATAATTCTCATAACATTTTCTGAATATTTTGAACATTAGTAGAGTTACGCACCCATAAACCAGCCACTCTGTAAAATAGCAGAAGCGGAACATTTTTGATATCAAGATTTTGGAGTCCTCATTAGTCAATAATTAATTCAAAACATACGTTATAAATTAATTTATTTAGACAGGTAAAATACATTAATATTAAAAAATGTTGGGGCTATATAAATGTGATTGATCATTTAAACTATTCTTCTATGTATTGCCTAGGCAGTTTATATTTTTGGGCTGTATTAATAATTACCTACTCTTTTTGTGTCCTCCCTTGTAACTTAATTGTAAAAGGATCCACGTTATTCGCTGTAAAGTTTGTTTCTAGAGGTCTGTTGTATCAAATACATTAATTTTGTAGTTGGAAAATGCTTTTTAAGTCAGTTATAAATGAATGCTGCGGAAATTATATGTAAAGTTAGCTTTAAAATGTTTAGGTAGATTGCATGTTCCAAGTTTATATATTTATTACCATATCAACCAGTTACATGCAATCAAGATAAAACAGTTGTTTAGGGTCACTATCTTCAATATTTTAATACATGCTTAGGTTAGGCTTTGCCTGGCCCATGATGAATGATTCAGACTTCAAAACTTTTTTAACATGGAGTTGACCTAAAATGTATTTAATTAAGGATTAACGTGGTTCAACGAATGGCCTTTAAACTCTTAACGTCAGTGTTACAATAACAAATTAATAAACTCCAGTAGCCTAGGAAAGTTAACCTACCTGTGACAGATATGCCTACATAAGGTACATATGTTCCTAAGGCACATGTAGGAATATGTTTCTAAGGCACGTAGGTAGTCCAATCTCGAGAGCCTCTGGGTTTGTACTAGGGTACACGATTTATGGCACGATGCCTCGATGCATGGTTTGGCAAGTCATACTACCATACTGCTCCATTCTATTAGCTGATACATCTACCCAAAAGCCATTGCTGTTGGGAGCTTGTTTTTAGTCAACCCTATAAAAATATCTAATGGCGCATCTAAAAACTTTAGCAGTCTCGTCAAGCCACGATCCTTGAGAATGGAGCTTTTTAAACTACCCACATATTGGTTAATTATGCCAAATATACATTGGCCAAATAATCTCTTTATAAGTTAATAAACTAAAGCTTGTGCAGGATTTTTTGTGTATGACGTAGTAGTTGTGCCCTAAAACTTTATAATTAAAACCAAAAACGTCTAAGATGCTTCAATAAGGAAAAGAACGTATATTCTTTACTTCTAATTACCTTAAGGTGAATTCCGTCAACTATCCTTGGTTTGATGTGGTTAGTATATCTCGTTAATCACATTACGCTTTTCGACTTTTCAATTCACTCATTATCAAATGTTTCACAAATACACTTCACAAACACTTAAACGACATTAATCACAACACATTTAACATTTATACACAAACACGGTCTAACATACATTTTCGGCGACCGTTCACGAATACTTTCGATCGTCAACTAGTATATTCTTTGGGTTTCTTTGTAAATCTTTAACGATTTATTTTCTAATAGGTAGGCCTAATGAAAACTGGTTAAATTTACCCCTTCCCATAGAATAATTCCGTAATATATAATTGACTGGACTATATTACATTATTTATTTTGTTTGACGCCATTCCGACTACTTTTATAAATTAATAAAATGTTTAACAACTTGCCGTCGTCAGTAGTCAATTGTTGTATTTTTTTTAACGACGGTCGTTTCGGCTACTCAGTCATTTTCAAGTTTTGGAGAAACATTCTCAGTTATCGTAGAAAACTTAACACTTTATAAAGTACGTAGACTTAAACATTTAAATAATACGACAATTGACTACTGAGGACGGTAAGTTGTTTAAAATCCTATTACTTTAAATGAGCAATTCTTGTATCTTTGTATCTGTCGCGGATCTCGAAAACAGCTCTAACGATTTTGATGAAAATTTTCATACAGAGGTTATTTGACGTCAGGAATTGAATGCGCTAGGACTTATGTCTTCAAAAACGCTCATAAAGTCTGAAAAATGCGCATACAATTTAAAATCTGAACTTCTTTTTATACCACCATTCAAGTCACTTAGAAGTCACTGAATAGGTACAGCTTCTTTTTATATCTCCTTCAAAGTCACTAAATATTCGAATAGATCCATTGTAGATACAATCCAGATGTTAAAAATACTGAACGATGCTCGATCACCCAGGTACAAACGATCCAAAGATTAGCGAGAACCTTTAGAGTTTTCCAACTGCGAGCGAAGCGAAGCGTCCATGGGCAGAGCCCCTAGTTATATTAAACTACTACAGTTTTGGTGAAACGAAATTGTAGATATCGTATAAGTGTTTGTAAGATATGTAAGCAAAAAGCAAATATTTCAAGATTGTTGTTTACCTATCTCTTGTACGGTATTTGAAAGTATGTGACGGTAATAAAATATTTCCTTCAATTGTCAGGAACTATCCCTGTTCTAAATTATTTCAACCATGCCTGTTTAACATTATAAGTAACATTTGAATTTACGAGTGATAAACAATTCTTAGTTCACCTACAACTCACCAGTACAAGACATCTCCTGTGGTAAAATTATACAAATCACTGTCATTCTGTGTGCAAGATCTCTTTCCCACAGATACTGTCAGCGTAGTGTAATTATTCTCTCTCAAGAAAGCATTGGTTGATTCTTCCAAGTCTGCAATGCTGCATGATTGAGGAACACATAATGCCATCTGTATGCGGTCTAGCCGTTGTTTCGTATCAGATCCTCCAAACTGAAAATAAAACAAAGCATCTGCCGTTAATATTATTGCAAGAAGGTACATTTTTTGTTAAACGTTATTTAAAATTTTTAGTTAATAATTATAATTGTATTGGAATACTTCTGTATTTACAAAAATGCAACGTTATCTTAAAAAAAAAACCCGTAAGCAGCACTGCCGCATTACTATAGCCGAATTTTCTTATCAGGGAATAACTAGTATTATATAATGAGAGATTCCTATGCATTTTGTTCCTTGTTGCGGAAATTGTTCCAAATATATCTTTGCACAGGATTATAGTAAATTTAATTGTCTTTCGAATGATATAGCTCACAAATTGCACTTGGGTTTATGAGTGGGAGAAATTGCGTAATTACCTTACATTAATAATACAAAAAACATTTATCAGGAGATTTCTATCAGTTTTGTTCTTTGTTCCGGCGACTGCACCTGAATTACCTTTGCACAGGATTGTAGTAAATTTAATTACCTTTCGAACGATATAGCTCAAAAATTGCACACGGGCTTATGAGTGGGATAAATTGAGCAAAAACTTTACACGGATAATGAAAAAATCATTTATCAGGAGCTTCCTATCAATTTTGTTCTTTGTTCCAGAGACTGTACCTGAATTACCTTTGCACATAATTGTAGTAAACTTAATTACCTTTCGATCGATATAGCTCAAACTTGGACACGGGCTTATGAGTGGGAGTAATCGCCCAAAAACCTGACATTTATAATGAAAA
>JAGFPH010000834.1:355092-372789 GCA_018207615.1 Philaenus spumarius
CTTAACTTTCTCTAAAGATTCCATAAAATATTGTTGTTGTTTTAATATGTTGATTTATTATGCCATTAATAATATTTTTTTTTTTAAATGATTTGAGTTGTTTTTTTTTTTTTTTTTTTTGTATTACTGTAAATGTGAATATGTAAAAATAGTACAATAATGGTTAAGATGGAAGAGACTTTACGGTCTTTCGCCCTGAATAAAAGTCAAGTCATGGATTCAACTATCACAAAGCATTCGTGTAATTTAAAACATTTAAATTCGTCAGTTATATGTTACGCTGTTTTTTTAATTTTCTTCAATGGCGTATACAAAAATTAAATATAGTCTTTAAGTAAATTTAGTGATTTAGTTAAATATTATCTAGCTTTATCCAATAGACTATCCTACATTGAACATTTTTGTTTATTATTTTATAATATTGCATTTTATAACCTACATTTCAATTTGAATTTATTTTTTACAAAGTTTAAATTAAAATGGACGATTTGAAAAATATACATAAACAATTTTTTAACAACAATGACTTTTCACGTTTTTTTATAGTTATTGTAAAATTCTTGTAAACAAGTATCAGTTATTTTCAACAACGTTGATTAATAATTGCCAATTATTTTAATAGAATTAAGATCCAATTTTATGAAAATATTTATAAGCTTTTTAGTAGTGGAAAACTGTATATATACAATAACTTTTTACAATATATTTGTTTAATGTTATATACAATTTATATAAAATTGTAAGTTTGTATAAGTTTGTCTTATCTATTCGTCATTTAAAAAAACATAAGAACATCTAATTTTTAAAATATGTATTAACTTCTATACTAGTTTAAATGTTTTTACAAATTTGTACATGGTACATAGGTGATGAACTTACCCAAAATGGCGCAACCTGATAGTCCCAGACACAAAGACTGACTGGCTTCTGAGCGAATGAGCAGGTTTTCTTTGCGTTGAGCTAGAAGTGGGGTGAGTTTTTAAAAATCCTTCGCATTTTATTTGCATGGATTAAACCATTTGGAGAAACTACTGAATTTAGAACTAATGAAATGTATGTAAAACAAACTGAAATGAATAGAAAGTATTGTGTAGAAAGTGAATTTAATGCGGGTATAGAAAAGAAGGCGTTTTGGTTATTGGCCTACTTGGAGGTTGTTTCCATAGGTGGCAATTTATTTGCTAATTTCTGTAATATAAAAAAATCTGTGTTGAAAATGCCCGCATAACAAAAACAAATAACCTACCGTGACACCTAGTTATATACTTTCGTAGTTAGTATAATAGTTCGTCATAGTATAATTGTGTGGTTGTGAATTTTTACATACATATACAGGGTGTTCGGTAGAGGTTTGCACAACTTCAGGACATGACAGGAACCTAAAAAAATCAAAATTGTTCATATGAACATAGGTCCAGAAAAACTTCGTTTTCCAGATATATGCCATTTTGTTTTTTTACAAAATAATTCATACCTAGAGAAGTAATTGACCGAATGAGTTCAAACTTGGTATTAAGTTTAACCTAAGAATGATATACTTTAAGAAAAATAAGCGATTATATCCAATCTTGAGTTTCAAAATGGGGCTGTTTGAAAATTTCAAACCTAAATTACCCAAAACCGTGCATTTTAATTTAACAAAATTTAACTTTAGGTCCAACAAAATGGTTGAAGGGGTATAGAAGGGGCTGAAATTTACGTGAAAGATAGATTAATTTACCTATCTGAATGGCCTATCCTGAAAATTTTAAGTTAATATCTGCAATAGCTTAAGCGTTATTGAGGGGTTTCCAGACATTTGTCACCCGACGCTCTCTACGCGTGTGTATAAAGTATTATTATAGGTTTGCATTTCACTATTCTCTGAAATTTGAAATGTCTTGTTATATTTGTGATTGCTATGATACATCATTTTATAAGTTTTAGTTTATTTTGTACTCATGCAAATTATAAACAATGATTGAAATAGCAGCTTAATAACGTTACTTTACACTCTTTTCAAAATAATCGGAACAAGTAATGTGGAATAACAAATGGTATATTATTTTAAATGAGTGGTGTTTTAGTTTCCAATTGTCATACTAAGGATTGAAAACAGGTTTTTATTGATATAAAGAGTGTTCCGCGAAAGGTTGGCACAACTTCAAGAGATGATAAGGTACCTTAAAAAAAAGCCAAATTGTTCATATCTTCGTTTTCCAGACATCCACCATTTTTTTTACAAAATAATTTATATTTATAAACTTTGAGCTTGACGAGTGAGAAGGAATTATTTAAAAATAATAATAACAATATGAAAGGATTCGTTCGGTAATAAAGAAGAAACAATGTTCAATTTGCCCACTTATCACACTCCATTATTTACTTAGTCATAATAAAAAAACTTTTTCAAGATTAGTTTCATGGAGAAAATTATCTATATTATAAATTTGTGTTTTATGGGTTTTCTAGGAGGAGTGCAGGACCCGATAATAATTGTGTTATTTTGTAGATAAAAAAAAAAAAAAAAAAAACGCTAAGAAAACTAAATATACCTAGAGTGATATTTGTCAACCAAGCCTATTTACGTAAGGTTTGATCAGTTTGATCTGACCGGCTGTCCCACCAATAAAACCCCTTTGGGAGACAAGGAAGGATGCCAACTTTGAAGATCCTATCTGAAAATATTAGAAAGTTATCGATTTTTAAGTGCTTTTTGTCGTGTTTGCCCCACTGTGTGTTATGACTCCGTGTCATGTTCATTTTTTTCACAGACTCAAAGCTTTTTTATGTAAACTTTTATGATTGAATTTTACTGAGGACACGTTTAAACGAGACATAATGAACATCAGAATCTATAAACAGAGTATGGTACCTTCAGAAAAGTTTTAATGGCGTAGTTAATATAATCACTGCATTTGTTATTATTATTTCCGCTAAGATGCTTGAAACATTTGTCTTCTTGCTTATCCGCCTTTCTTAGCTTTGTCTTTTTTTTCGGCTGACGCGTTTCGGGTAGACCCCATCTTCAGAAGCTTTGTTTGCTACTATTATAATACCATTGTTTGTAAATAATAGAGAACAGGCAGTAAACAGGTTGAAAGGGGGGTGGGGGAGGAGAACAAGTATAAATAAGAGACAATGGTAGAGCATAGATAGTAGCAAACAAAGCTTCTGAAGATGGGGTCTACCCAAAACGCGTCAGGCGAAAAAAAGACAAAGCTAAGAAAGGCGGATAAGCAAGAAAACAAACGTAGTTATTATTTACAACACGTGGTATTATAATATTGTTTTTTATATTTTATCATACGATATTAATAATGAAAAGGATGTATTAAATCATAATAATCAAAACATTTCCTGGATCATCCTAACAAAATTGACGGTCGTAAACAGGTTTGAAGTATTTTTAAAAACGAAACAATAAATTCAAAGAGGACAACACAAGTATTTCTTCAGTCTAATGTAAACAAGTTTAATCTACGCAAAGACTTAATTTGAAAAAAATGATAAATTTGTTCCAACAATCCCTTTAAAAAGTCCCCCATTTTTGTTCGGCTGATACAAAATAGTGTTATATACATCATGCATATAAAAAATCATTTTACTACAAGTAAGTAGTTAGGTTTGGTTTCTTTAAGAGTGTGCTGTAGTGGCGGCCATCTTAAATTTTAAACTCGTAAGAACAATGTTAAATTTAAAGCCACTTTAATTCTGTTTATTTTTTATCATAAAATTGTTTACAAAGTCTCATTTCAACCACAATCGCAAGACTCATCCGTTTTGCGTTTTATATTTTTCTAAATCCCGTCCATTTGTTATGTAATCGACACTTTTTAATAAAGTACCAACTTTGAATATTTGTTGTCCTTACTTATACAAAATGAATATATGTAAATCGCACCAAAAAATTGAAAAATTGTAAAAAAATAACGAAATTTATAGGAAGCACTTACCACTTCAAGGCTTGAAGTAAGCTTACATTTGGCAGCTTTATGTTATTATTTCCCGTTTCCATTAGAAATATAATTGGAATTTTAACTTGATTGTGAAGCAGGTTTGAAGGTCAAAGGAAATGTTGGCGATAGAAGCTATAGCACGAGTCTGCCACGCCGTATTTTTGTACCTTTTGAGCAAAATAATAAAAAGGTAAAAATAAGTTGGTGTTGTAAAACAAACAAGTATATATTATTGATTATCTTTACTAAAAATGTAGGATTAATCATAACATCAAAGCCGTAATGGTGAATAGTATTAAATTTATAAATAAAATTATTAAGTTTACTACATAAAAGGAGAACAACATCTATATTTTAAAAAATTAATAAAAAGAACATTCTCGTAAATTAACTCCTAACCTAACAATTTATTTTCATTCATGTAAGTTCGTATCAAGTAAACTCAGATTAATATTCAATTCTTTGTCTTCGAACTTCATTTTTTTGCCAAGAACTTCTAAACCATTCCGATGTTACAACAAATGGTTCATGTTTTTTTTTTTCTTTTGAACTAAAAAAACATAAGAATACAAGCAATGTTATGAAGACAGAGTGTAAATGTAATAAGTAGCTGGTTCATCCAAATCATCAACGAGCCAGGTTCATTATGCTCTTTGAAATTGTTTTGATGAAGTTGTCGTACCTTATGGTATTGAGTGAAGGCTGACTGCGTTTATCCCCATAAACAGCTTCGAGGAATCTCTGACTAACTAAATCTATCTCATCTGGGGTGGCACAGTCGCTGTTAAATATAGTCACAGCCTCTTGCTTCAAAATCCACTTCATGATAACGCTATCTGTCATGCCTCTTCCACCACTCAACCCACCTTGACTTTTGATTGATCGCATTAAAGTTTGCTTAGTGGTCATGACTGACCATATACCAGACCACGATTTTTCAGATCTTCGTACTGTAAAAAAGCCTTTGATCACAAAACTAATATTCCTCAGTAGTAAGTTTGGATTTAAGGTCAGCCATGTCCTGCAAATACAATTGGCACGATTTAGCATGCAGAAAATGTCCACTAGCGTGAAAGAATGGCAACATTTGCTGTCCACTTGGCCGTTCCAGTCATCTACTCCTTCAGCATGTATGAAGCATTTCATTATTGTTACCATACGGAAATATTGGACCCAAAGTTTGGCAGTTAGGCTGTTTTGTTCCAGTTCAAGCAGTTTATCAGATAACTTTTTTTATCACACTTCGTATGGCAGGTGCTTCCATGTCCATGGTGGGTTTTCCAAGATTATCTAAGATTCCCAATATGAAAGTGTCCTCATCATCGGTTATGTCTAGCACGGAAAGGATAGTTTTAGCGATAGCTAGGTGTGCCAAAATGTGTCCTCTTACAGCCCTTGAATATGCATGTCCTGTTAACATTTTTCGGTTGATGCAGCTGCGTGTGCCATGCTGAACGAATCCTGTAATCCACTTCCACTCATTATAAATCCGATTGCAGCCATGAAGGACATTAACGTATGGAAACAACCCAGTCGGAAGGTACCTTTTTGCGGACTGCTATGCATATAACTGCAGATCGAAAAATATAATGTTCTATTTGTAGATTTGATCGAATTTGAAATGTTAGGTACTTGCTGAACGCAGAATTAGATACCCTACAACTTTTATTCATTAAGTCTTTTCATTTAGAACAGCCGATTCCACGGTACGGACGTTTATAGTAACTTTTTAAGCAAAGTTGGTAAAAATCATCATTTTTTGACCATAGATTTTGACTATATTTTTGGGTTGAATTAAACATTGTGGGTAAAATCAAAGCAAGATTTGGTTCTCTTTAATTTATAAAAGAGTAAAATTTTCTGCAACAACATTACTTTAGGAGTTAAAAGCAAAAAACTGAAAAAAGGCCGAAAATGTTGGGGTTTTTTGGACCTTCCTTTGAGTTCGCAGCAGGGGGTGGTGCAAACCTAGGATACTTCAATTTGATGTCAAATAAAGCGATCAAAACTATTTCCAGCTTTCCAACATTTATTTCTAGAAATGGCTCCAAAATGGTGTTATTTAACTGGCACGTTTTGCTTCAAATAAATTTTTTTCTAAACTTAAATCGAAATACCTATATTCAAAAATATAAAATTTTTTTAAAACATGCTGTGAGTATTTCTTTTAGGTGGGAACAATATCTTTTTGGACAAGCTTTAGACTTAAAAATTAAAATAGGTTAAATATCAACTAAGATAGGGCAGATTGTTTATTAGACAATTCTCATAGGAAAGATAAGCTATTGCATTGGCCCTTATGGTAAGGTCGGGAGTAGTAAATGAGGACCAATCATATACCCCAGAACACGTTTTTGGATGTTATTAAAAATTATATATATGTGTGTGTGTATTTCGCACTCTAACGGCTGCATTTTAAGCCCGATTTGATCCAAATTTGGTACACACGTTGGTTCATTGGTTGATCCAGGGGGCTGTGGGGCCTGCACTCTCCCCTTTGGGTTATATTTTTTTTAATGAACCCAATATTACAAGAAGAAAAGAACGTAAAGTTAAATTCTATATGCCGTGCACCATTAAGCCCATGAAGGGTAAGTGAGTCTTGTGTACAAAAATAGATAAGCCTACGTGTGGTATTGGTCTGCGGCTGGTCCCCACATCATCACTCTTCCTGACATTGGTTGTTACCTGTCTGTACCCAGTACTCTCGCACTGAAAGTAACCAATAAGTTAGTTGGTTGAGTCACTTTAAACAGGAAAAATCTTTCCCAATTTTCAATTTCTTTTATATGTTAAACTATTACAGCTATGTATTTTCCTTTTTTTGCAATTAAAATAAAATAAGAACCAAATATAACCGTATTTGAATAAAATACCAAGATTTTCATGTCACATTCATAATAATCATATTGTCATATTAATTTCCTCTAAATACTTGAATTAATACTTAAGGTGTTCTTGAGGCTTTTGAAATAGTTTAATAAAACAATTTCAAGCATTGTATTTTCAGACCCCCCCACCGCCGTGTGTCGAAGCTCGAGCTTTAGATGCAAACGAAATTTTAGGAGAGGTTTGGGGGGGGGGGATCAAAGTTACAAAAAAACCACCGAACGGATTGGAGTGAAATTTGGTATGAAGCTTCCTATAAAGCCCTTAAGTGCTCGCTAAGAAAGGTATTCAAAAAATTCGAAATTTTAGGGGGGTTTGGGGGTTTAAGTTATTTTAAAAAACCACCGAAAGGATTGGAATTAAATTTGGTATGTAGCTTCCTCTAGGGCCACATTTTGTTAATATACATTTAACTTTCATTTGTCTATCCGTGCAAAGTTGGATCGGGCCATCTAGTATAAGTATAAACACTGTAAAGAATTTCATGTTCTACACCTATAAAACACAACCAAATGAATTTCCTAGTAACAGAATTAGTCCCTACACCATTTCACACTTAAAATTATTAATGACTACTAAAACTAAAATATAAAAATGAATTAAACGAAGGCGTAGAATAAGGTCGAGCGGCGTTCCTTAGGTCAAGGTTAAAATCTCATCACAGAAGATAATCCCTCCAACCTCCAACCATTAGCAACATTTAACAGTTTATATTCTAGTAAACCAAATGATCTTTCATGTTTATTCATCGGATCGGTCTAGTCAGCGTTCTTGAGAAGTTGTAAAAATGTAATAATCCTGTCGTAAAATTAAAACTATAAAGAAAAGGAACATTTACAATTTATGCCTGTGTTGAAACAGAAGTAGTCCCCGTTAAATAAACTGACAAAGTAATTTTTTGCCACAATAACATCTGCAATCATTATTACTGAGTTATGAGTTAAATGTCAGGAAAAAACATTTGTTAACAGATAAAACAGCTGAACACGGTGACCATCTCCAGTAACTCAATTTTAGGTTAGGTTTACCATTATGCACGATTATAAAATGATTTAATTGAGGGTAAAAATGTATTAAGCTAATGATTTACTTTTTGGAACGAAGTTCCTTAACGCGGGTTGCGGTAGGAGTTAACAAATAGAAAATGTAATGCGTAACGAAACAAAGTGTTATTAATTCGTTGCTATGCAATGACAAATATGAAATACGAGTAACGAAAAAGCGTTACCAAATTGGTTGCTAAGTTACTATGGCAATGAATGAAAAAAATTCAAGAAACATGTGTTTTGGTTCATCAATTTAAATTAGATCCGTCCAGCGTAGTTCAGATATTATCGTCAAGCGCTGAAATTTTAGGTTAGGCCTAAAAAGTAATTTTATGTCTAGTCCTAACCTAAAATTATTGTACGTATGTTGCCGTTAAGACAGGTAAAATAAATTGAACATACACAGTCTAAATTGAATAATTTTAGGTTAGGCCTAGACGGATGAGCCAACATTAATTTTATGTTTATTGAATGTATTTACAATGAATTGACATTTGATTGTGTTTATCATCGTAGTTTTGATGTTATAATTAATTGTAACACTTGAACAGTTAGAACTGTTGGAACAGTTGGTTTTCTGAAAGGTATTTAATGATTGGTTTGGTCATTCACAAAATTTCAAATCTATATTCCTACATATAAACAAAATTGAAGTGTCTGTCTGTGAATTCGAAATAAATCATTTTTTCTAAGCTCATATGGTTATTCACACTTTACCAAAACCTAAACATGAATTTTTTTATTTTTTGTACCTTTCTTTCTTTCTGTCTGTTCGTTTGTCAGGCCTAATCTCCGGAATGGCTGAACCAATTTTGATGAAACTTTCATTTGCACGTAGAAGACTTTTCAGAGATTAATCTAGGCTACTTTTTATCCCGGAAATATTTACGGTATCTATTTAAAAAATGTAAAAATGATGGTCTGTGTTTTAACTTACTGTATACGCTGGTTCAACCGTTAAATATATATCAAAACAGTATGCAATAATGTAAAATGTATTCATAGTTGTTATATAGACTACACCTCAAAACCTGATTTGTAATTTCTGGAGTTATGAGGAAAACGGGATTTTTAGCGTTTACTGGTGCATAGCTAATAATTTACGTACGCCTAAAAGGGATACATAGACCGATTTGGGTGAAACTCGCTGTGCGTTTTTTGGCCATGGAACTCGGATCTAAAATGGTTTTTTTAACTGCGTGTAATGGTAAGACACAATATTTACCCGAAGTCCTTTTACTTGTTTAATCACATCTGCGAGCAAAGCCTCAGCTAGTTATAATAATAAATACTAGTGGACCCGGCAATGCTTCGCTATTGATATTGCTTGATTTACCTAACCTAAAATTATATTCAGTTTTTGATCCAAATCAGTGGTTGATCAAAATCAGCTGTTGATCAAAATCAGCTGTTTTAAGCTTTTCATACGAACAGCTGTTTTTTGTGCCCCTGATAAAATCAAAAGAAATCTTTCTTCTTCTTCTTCCTTAAGATTGACCTTCCATAAGATTAACATTGAAACTTTGAGGGCCACTGGGGCGTATCCCTGAGGACCGATGTAAATTATAATGGGATTCTGCTCATCTATAGGACACTACCTTTCTAACGGTATGCGCGAATTTCTCCTACGATGCACACAAGCTGAGAAAAAAGGACGACAAGTTTTGTGCTTGCCTATTAATATATAGATTAGAGTTTGTTTTAAATATACAAAGACTTTCAAAGTTAGCTAAAACTTCAATTGATTGTGGTTGTTATTTTTTGTCCAATATTCTAAGGACTAGGGATTCATTAAAAAATCAGTATCAATTGTATAGTGCTGTTTCTTTGTATCTAGAGCAACAAGATTTGTCATTTTTAACTGATTCCAAACACAAGACTCCTTTCACACTGACCGGTTTTGGACGATCGGCAAAAATGAAACCGGTAAAAAACCGGTCGACCAAAAATAGATTGTTCTTTCACATTGACCGGCAAGAAATCGGTCGGCAAAAAAACCGATCAAGTAAAATTAAGCTTTGCTGCCATTTGAGTGTTTTTTTCTTGAAGTAGTGCGCTGTACAATTTTAACCGTTCAAAAATACCATTTGCTCTTTACAGACTCTGTTGAAAAAAAAGACTAATAACAGACTTTTCATTACTTCTTTTATTTAAAGGTAGGAGTATTTTAACTTAATAAATACTTTCTTTTATGGTAAAACAAAACAGTTTAATTTGTGAAATATGCTTAAATAACTGAGCAAATATTTTAAACTTATTAAATTCAGAAAAAAAAACTTTACTACTTTATATATTTTATAACTTCTAAATTATTTGATATATCAATGTGAAATGAAAAGCAATTAAAATATGATAAATTTGTATCGTTGTTTTGATATATTATTACAATATAATGTATGTAAATAACAAATAGGCTTACAATTTTTGCTATATCGTAATAAAATTTAGGAATATATATAGTTTAATATTACTATATTTTGAATCAATTGAAGTTTTAATATAATATATTAGTAAGCTTACAACATAGACCAAAATATCGAAATATTTTCAGAAGGATTTTTTCTTTGTCATCAAGGGCATACAAATCTGGCTTTATTGCAATAAGAATTTCAAGCCAAGCTTTTTTTTCGGCTTTCCTGCCTTTAAAGACATCTAGGTGCTGATCCCAGAGGACAGGTCTAGCTTGCACCAAGGAATTGAAAAAAATCAATGTCGACCTCAATAATTGTGAAATAACAATACACTTTTTAATGGCTTGGTGATATCGTCGAAATCAGTCGACCGACTAAATGAAAGGAAAACGACGTCAAGAATGACAGCCATTACAAACCATACCTTAAATTGTTTACCATAAATTCGAAAATCATTTCTGTATCTACATTTGAGATACAGTTAGATAATTTAATTAAAATAAGTAAACAAATTTTGTATCCCTTATAACTAAGTCGTCGCAGTCCGTGCCACTGTCTTCATACCGCAGTATGCTAAAAATGCTTACGGTAAACTAACTGCAATATACAATTAACCTTTATTACATTGTTCGTATTAGTAATGAAGAAAGTAACGTTATTTTGACTATATAGATTTTGTTTTGTAAGTTGTATAAATGTTTTGTTTCTTTTTACGGTAAAAGAAATCTACTAAGAAATCTTTCCTTAAAAACAGTAGATTAACTACAACCTTTAATTGTCTGTATTTGTTGTGAATATCTGTATAACTTTTGCTTTCCTATGTAAGACTACTGCCTTATTTCTATTTAAATGTTAGTATAAATAGTAGGCTACATGTAAAATTATAATTTGTTAGCTTGTTTCAAACACTTGGCTATAAATACTTGTCACGAACAACTTATAATTCAATCAAAACAAAGACTATATTTTCTAAACAAGGTTAATATTAAGCAACATGGAAACCAACATTTAAGTAATTTATTTTAATGTTAATTACTGTAAATTAGTGACACTGTACTGAGAGAAGCTGTAATTATGTGTAGAGTGAGTAAATTATTATTTTCGTTAACAACTGAAAGCCTTGAACTAAGATTTATGATGACACTTAATATTTTATTCTTGCTATAACATTTAAGTTTACATTTCAAAGGACATTACTACACACTTACTATATTGTAAAGAGGACTCTTTTATAGTTTAATGTTTGTTTATTCTGGTTTATTTAAAAAAAACTACATACCAGATTTTGATCTTGAACTTTAACTGGCAAAGCTTAAGGCACTAAAAGTCGAATCGTTTACTTAATTGCTACTTAAAATCTATAAACATTTTTTAGCCTTTTTTTTTATTCAATGTTAGGAATTTAAGACATGGTATTTATTACATTGCATATCATTTATATATTCGTATTTTTGTTCGGCATTCTCATTATTGATATTTCAGTTGATTTAAAAAAAATATAATATTGTAGTAAAAGTATTCAAAATATCCCAAACCGGAGACCAAGGAACTAGTCATATCCCGTAAACTTGGAAGACCTATCAATACCTCATTTACAAGATACAGTATAATATTACTACCTCTTTAAGCTGGTCATCTACTAAGTCGGTAGAGAGACGCGATACGGCGCAGTAACTTTCTCCCCATTTTTATCACCTAATATTCAGTCATGGTTTGACAGTATTCAAAGATAAAACTATTCTCTGCACTTTGTTATAATAATATTTCATTTTTGGGCAAAGCATGTATTCCTAAATTACTATTAGGCCTAGTTGTGTTAGCAGTCTTGTAGTAGGAACATAAAAACTGGTGATTTAAAAATAATAAATTTAAAATTGATATATATTGATATAAATACTAATATCAAATTAATATTCTAAATACTATTTAGAACTAAATTACCAAACTTTTTTAAATATTGAAGAAAAAAATTACAAACAATTTTTACTACTTTTTGTGTAGGCCTAAAGTTCAACTTTTTCCTACCGTTACTGAAAATTTGTTGTTTCTTTAGTTAATAACTTTGTAAATTTTACATCAATCAATTTTTACTAGCATATATGAATTCTTTGAAACTTTCTCTACAAAAAAGCTATGGAACACTTTTGGATTAGTTTGTAATTACTACATTTGACGAATTTTTGAAAATATGCTTGCACACGCAACAAAATGGCTTGGCACTGCAAAAAAATAAAATAAAAAAATAATAATAACATGGACAGTTTAAGGGTTTTAATTAACATACATGAACTTCAGACATTACGTTTTTGAAATGAACAACAGATTGGTTGCACTGTTGTATTAATTCAATTAATAATCTATAACTTTATAGCAAAAAGTTTTAATTTTTCCTAAAAATACAAATTTTTCAACACAACTATAACATTTTCTACATTTTGTATAAAACAACCCCTACTTATTTATATTTGCCATAGTTTTTTTCTAAAAGGTGAAATACTTTTTTTGTATAAATATTGAATGAAAGTAGGTAAAACTGTAAGGAAGAGAGACGAATAATTTTTTGTTAGTAATGAATCTACAAAATAGATTCACCTTTGAATTGCGACACGTGCAGAAAGACTATGTTCTAGTTGTAGATAAGTTGCCGATATGACAGTTTGTTAGGTACGAATGTTGCCGAGTACAGTCGAAGTTATCCGAACCCAATAAATTTCGACCCAGGCCTCGTCCACTAGGTCCAACAGTTTTTCATTTATTCGAAAACGGCGCCGTGCCATGCCACGTCGCGCCGTGCCGTGCCTCGCCGCGTCTCGCCATGCCGTGCCTCGCCGCGCTACCCCCCATAGTGGACGAAGCTTATATGTTAGAATTTAAATAAATTTTCCTTTTTCTTAGAAAAATTACTCTTCTAATTTTTCAATTTAAAAAAATAAATTATCAATTTATTGCCAAATGTTTGCTCTAAATAATAAACCATATTAGATTGTTCTAGCTCGTTTAGTTTTTAAGTAATATGATTTTAAACAAATTTATTACTTCGTCGTAAATAAATTTTGTTCCAGGTCGGTAGTTTTCCGCGCCGCGCCGCTCTACCGACCTAGTGGACGACCAGCTTTAGACAGCTAGGTATGGTATGTACTGTGCTTTTCTAATGAAGAAGTGGACATCGACGAACAACACCCATTTTATAATGTATCACTCATTTGAAAGCATGCTGTTCAGATTAAGTTACTAATTAATTTGTTTAATTATTTATCTTATTTAGATCTAAAATTATTATATACGAGAACTACCAGTATTAGCCTATACAGATTAAACATTTAAAATACCCCAAAATCATGAGAAATTAATAACTTTAACTGCTCAATCCTGACGAGGTAGGGGTACTTCTAATTTAGTTCAAACAACACCATTTGTGCTGTATACAAAAAAAGTGTAATTTGGTCTTATTTACAGATTGTTGTTCGAGTATATATAATAATATGACTAGGGGCTCTGCCCCTGGACGCCCCGCGTCCCAACCCCGGCTCGGCCTTCGGCCTCAGATGGCTGCTTCGCTTCGCTCGCAGGTGGAAAATTCGATAAAGAATCTCGTTAATCTTTTACTCGTTTGTACATAGGTGACCGAGCATAAATTAGCTGTTTTATTTGGCAGCTGACTCAAACTCATTAAACATTATCTCCATAAGATTAACATGGGAAATTTGAAGGATTGTATACCGGGGCTCCTTCTCGGGTGAATAGCGGCTGAACGGATGATAATATATAAGACTTGACATATCTGTGAATGATTATGTTCAGTTTTTGATCCAAATTAGCTGTTTTATATATAATAGGTTTGTAACAACCAATGTTTGAATTGAATTAAAATATAGTTAGCATTTTTCGTTGATTTTTGTTTGTGTTTGTTTTTAGTTTGTCAATGTAACCTCAAAAAGGTAATACTACATTTGATACTGATTTGATCCAAATCAGTTGTTGATCAAAATCAGCTGTTTTAAGCTTTTCATACGAACAGCTGTTTTTGTGTCCTTGATAAAATCAAAAGAAATATTTCTTCTTCTTCCTTAAGATTGACCTTCCATAAGATTAACATTGAAACTTTGAGGGCCACTGGGACGTAGCCCTAATGTCCTAGGACTTCGGTAAATGCTTGATGACATATCTACAGGTAATAAGACACATTTTAAAACAAAAATCATCAAAATCGGTCCATTAGGAGAGGCTGGGCGATTGGAAATAGGTTTTGACCAAATTCTTTTAATATATATAGATACCGTTTATCATATAAAAGTGTTTTGTAAACAAGATCACTATGGTTAAATGTATGGATATTATATCTTTGATATATATACATACCAAGAAAATGTTAAACAGCTATGTTGATAAAAATCTATAAAATTCAAACACATTTTTAATTTTTGGATGAGTGAAATTAAGCGAAGATTATTTTATCATCGCTATAAAGGTGCTTTTTACTAGAAACACTTTTGAATTCGTAC
This sequence comes from Philaenus spumarius, assembly GCA_018207615.1. Classification (NCBI taxonomy): domain Eukaryota; kingdom Metazoa; phylum Arthropoda; class Insecta; order Hemiptera; family Aphrophoridae; genus Philaenus; species Philaenus spumarius. The sequence goes on from JAGFPH010000834.1 coordinate 369,879, forward strand.
GTTTATTTTAATGAAGTTATTTCATTTTTATTTTCTTTGATTTAGTTTTTATAGGTTTATGTTGTTTTTATGTTAATAGAGTTATTATATGTTTTGTTTTGTACTTTGTTTATTGATGTAGAAGAAAAACAAATAATTGAATTCAATGTTATCAATGAGAAAGCGTCAAATCCTTTCGTTGATGAAAAACACGAGTATTACACAATATAGTCTCATGGCAAAGAAGAAAATGACGAAGATTTACTGAACTAATTAAAGTGAATGATTCGCCACTTTAATCGTAAACTTCCTCGATCTTTGAAGGAAGCGTCAAGGTGGTCCAGTAATGTGGGATTACTAGCGATACTGGTTTTGACAAAATAATTATACAAATTCGACCCTAAATCTATTCATTAATATTTAATATATATATGTAAATTTCAGCTTTTTAGAGTTATTGTATACCTTCCTGTTTGTTTGTAACAACGTTTAACAAATTTTACATGTTTTAATAATAGACTACATTGTTACTACAAAACGTTCTATTATAGCCATAGTGATTCTGCAATACATTGACGATTCTTCTTCTTTATTTCAACCTCAAGATGTTCAAATGCGCTAATTCATCCAAGAGTGTTTTTGTATATTTTGTTTACATCTTTGAATTGTTAAAATTTTTTTAAAGTAATATGACAATGCTAAGTTGAGTAATTTTCTTTATTTCGTGTTTTCTTTCTTGAAAATTGGTTGTGTAAACATTTAACTTATATAATATGCTTAAAGAGTATTATAAAGTATCCTACTAAAAAATATGGTTACCCATGGGCGTCAGAAGATGGGAGATTGGAACATCAATTATTGGATTTTTTGCAGAGAAATGAGTTGTAAGTAATTTTAAAAACACTAGAATTTGTTTTAATTACTAGCCTTACTTTTATTAAAATAACAATCATACAACATTTTTGTATTATTTTTAGATTTTAGGCTACATGTTTACGTTATATTTTACTTTTTTTTTTTGTTTTAACCAAGATTCACTTTCATTTCGTGTGAAGGACCACTTTTTGCTTTCTTTTTACATCGTTCGTACTATAAAGTGAGGTTATGTCAAGTAAATGTTAACAACAAATTTGAACATGTATTCGTTTTAAGCCAAGGCAAAACCTGCCAGGTTCCTACAGTACGCCGACTATTGCTGTATTAATATTTCTAGATACAATTGAGCTATACACATCAAACTGGATATGACATTTTCTTTGTATTCATAATACAAGCAAGCAGTCAGCTGTTACATTTCTACAACGTAATCTGCCAGTAGAACATCATTTAACTTAACACGTTCACTGCTACGTAAATTTTGTATTTCTTATGATAGGAGCTGGCCTTATATTTTTTATATTTATAGTCTAAATGAGTAGAAAGTACTTCATTATTTATTTTTTGAACCTTTCTACGTAATAATCACTAATATTTTAAAGCGGACGCACGTGTGCGTCTATAGCACATATGCTTAAAATTCATTGTATATTAAAAATACTCCCAATACGAGGGTTGGCGTGCGAAGCACGCAATGCATTGTGTACTGAAAATACTCAAAAAAAAAGGGGTTGGCGTGCGAAGCACGCAATGCACTGTGTATTGAAAATACTCCCAATACAGGAGTTGGCGTGCGAAGCACGCAATGCATTGTATATTGAAAATACTCCCAATAGAGGAGTTGGCGTGCGAAGCACGCAATGCATTGTATATTGAAAATATTCCCAATACGGGGTTTGGCGTGCGAAGCACGCAATGTACTGTGCGTTGACCGCTTTTCATAGTGTTCAGTGTCAAACTCACATGTGCGTCCTTAGCAGTGAAAGCGTTCAAGTAAAAATACTAAACATTTAAACACCTGTCTCCAGCACATCCTGCTCGTAGCCTTAAGAGTTTAAACAAATTACTTTTGGCGAATTCCCAACTTCAATCCTTTTATACGATTGTAATCATTTGCATAAGAGTATAATATCTTAGATTGTCACGGCTAACGTAATATATTAGGTTTTAATGGGGTTCAATGAACTTCAGTTGATTGTTGTGTGTCATAGCGATGTATCGCGAAACGTGTTGCTAATAAGCCCCTCAACAGCTGAAAACTGTGTCATAATTAATTTCTAGGGTTGAAAACTCAGTATAATGAAGTTTGGAAATAATTTCAGTACAATTTAGAGCCTTATTTTAGAATAATTTCCTAACGAATTTCCATATTAAAGATGAGCTATTGCAGTAACCCTATTATGAGACCTAAGGTCGGGAGTAGTAAATGAGCACCGATCATGGTCCTCAGAACATGTTTTGGAGTGTCATTAAACATTGTATCTACTTATATAAAGCTAGACGGTAACACTGATTCATTGACATTAATTATTAGGCACTTCCCGTAATCGGACCCCCCTCAACCTTATACTTGAATTAAAGCTCTCGACGAGAAACTTTTGGAAAAATTTCCAGAAGTTAACATTTTTTAATTTTGCAAGCACCTTTTGGGCGGGAAAGATTTTTTTAATTTTTTCTTTTTCTCACTTTGAGCACGTTTTGTAAGAAAACGATAAGAGATAGCAAATATTGTTAAATACAAAAGTTGTAGAAAATTTAATTTCAGACTAACGATTTTTCATCAGATTTAAGATCCAATCATCCATTTAGCCACTATTCATCCGAGAAGGGAAGCTCCGCCCAACGTTTTTAAAGCTAGCCGGTTTCACTGATTCACTGACATTAATTATTAGGCACTTCCCGTAATCGTACCCCCCTCGACCTCATACTTGAATTAAAGCTCTCGACGAGAAACTCTTGGAAAAATTGCCAGAATTTCACATTTTTAATTTTGGAAGCACCTTTTGGGTGGGAAAGATTTTTTCGATTTTTTCAGTTTCTTCAATTTCTCACTTTG
>JAGFPH010000834.1:377464-390619 GCA_018207615.1 Philaenus spumarius
GGGAAAGATTTTTTCGATTTTTTCAGTTTCTTCAATTTCTCACTTTGAGCGCATTTAGTAAGAAAATGGTAAGAGATAGCAAAAAATGTTAAATACAAAAGTTGTAGAAAATTAAATTTCAAAGAGGAGATTTTCCGTCAGATTCAAAATCCAATCATCCTTTTAGCCGCTATTAACCTAAGAAGGAGCTCCGCCAAACAATCCTTCAAATTTTCCATGTTAATCTTATGGAGATAATGTTTAATGAGTTTGAGTCAGCTGCCAAATAAAACAGCTGATTTGTGCTCGGTCACCTGTGTACAAACGAGCCAAAGATAAACAAGATTATTTAGCGAATTTTCCAACTACGAGCGAAGCGAAGCAGCCGTCTGAGGCCGAAGGCCGAGTCGGGGTTGGGACGCTAAGCGTCCAGGGGCAGAGCACCTAGTATATATATATATATATATATATATATATATATATATTTGTTCACATTCTAACGGCCGCATTTTAAATCCGATTTGGTCAAAATCCAACATTCGTCAAAACAACCAACAACCGGAAATACATTTTTAATCCGTATAAGTAACTATTTTTTATATTTTTGTACTATCAGGAAACATTTTTAGGGTTTTATCTAAAAAAAATATAGAATATTAGTCTGCACATTTTGTTTTTTACACAACCATATAGCTGGATTGGTTCCAGCTAAATTCGATCAAAAAGTAAAATACCATAAAAGTAGCCGGTTCAAATCCACGTGGAGGATTTTACCGAGAGGCCATCTTCTGATCCGAGGGTAACTGCCGAGTTTGTACTCTGTGAGCGAAGCGAAACAGTCCATAGACTGAGGTGCACTCTCGCAAAGGTGCGAGGAATCGAAGCTGGAGGCTTAAGTGCAAACAAATTCTACTAATATATTTCGTACGCATAGGCAGCTATTCAGCGGTTTCGTCAGTAGACCAATTTCCCAAATTGTTTTTTGAAACCCTGAAACATAAAAATTTAATTTGTTTAATTCGTTAAACTTACGATCCGAATTCGAATTATTATTATGCTTCTATAAGGTCAAACGTACTTTGAGATGCAAACATGACACTGCAGGGCGATGTAACATACACAAATACTGGAGACGTGAGAGTAAAAAGACATTTTTTTGTGTTTCAAAGTAAACTATGCCGGAATATCGATGTAAGTTCCGATTTAAAACTCAAAGAGAATTCTCTTTGACGTAGGAATTTTGTTATTAACAATGTCGTTACTACTAGTTACATATTTATTTCATTAAACTTGTATCGTCCAACTGTCATTAAAGTCCAAACTGTATCGTATTTTGGTGTTGGGTCTGCTACTTAAAATGCTTTGTTGCATTTGATGTCAGTGGAACGCACACTTGATGTGAGTGCACTCTGTCATGCACATCGCTTTCATCTCAATATCTGCCTTCCTAAGGATTGAGATAAGGAATTTGTAATTGTAAAACTCAGTATTGAATACACAAACATATATCCTACTTGCACGTTTTCTTGTTTTTACTTTTAGTAGCGTAGATCTTGAATCGGGGGAAGTCAAGTTTTGGTCTCGTGTGCCATAGTCGAAATATGCATAAAGTTGAGAATTTGCACCAAGAATAGAACTATGAGTAAATAAACGGTATCAGTTAACTGACACAAACTTTCTCCCAACTTACTGTAGTCAAAATAATATTGTTTTTAATCATTTTATTTACTACTTTTTAGAACAAAACAAAAAAATAATATTCTACCTACGTCAATCGTATAAAAAAATTATTATTGTCCCAGGCGGGATTCGATCGCGTGACCTTTGAATTACTGGCCGTGCTCGCTACCGTAGTGCTACCCCGTGCGGCCGCTGCCGCGATGCTAGATTGACAACACAAACTTGTTTATTTTTAAACATTTCACCATAATTATACACCAAATTAAAGGTATCGATTCAAGGAACGAGGGAAAAATATAAGTTTTTTCTAAAATTAAAAACTAAGGGGTTTTTGAGATCCCCGAAAAACGAAAAATCCCCATAAGAAATACATTAGAATTTAAAAACATAAAACAGCTGTTCTGCAGTTTACATTAAAACATTTGGTATTAAATAAATAAATTAAAAACATAAAACAGCTGTTCTGTAAAATAATATGACAGTTAAAGTAAATTCTATTTTTAAATAAAATCTGCTACTTATTAACCTATAAAATATACACGTTGACACACACATAGAGAAACCTTATAAGTGTGATTTTTGGAAGGTTGTATGGCTGTTCTATTAACTCTTCATACATTTATACTAATATCATAAAGAGGTATTTGTTTGTTTGTATGTAGGGGTAATCTCTGGCACTACTGAACCGATTGAAAAAATAGTTTTACTGATAAATAAACGGTATCAGTTAACTGACACAAACTTTCTCCCAACTTACTGTAGTCAAAATAATATTGTTTTCAATCATTTTATTTATTACTTTTTAGTACAAAACAAAAAAATAATATTCTACCTACGTCAATCGTATAAAAAAATTATTATTGTCCTAGGCGGGATTCGATCGCGCGACCTTTGAATTACTGGCCGTGCTCGCTACCGTAGTGCTACCCCGTGCGGCCGCTGCCGCGATGCTAGATTTACAACACAAACTTGTTTATTTTTAAACATTTCCCCATAATTATAAAACGCCGACGTTTTCATAAAAGCGGGTGGTGTCATTTTGTTTGGCATCTTAAGCACTATAAATACTGAAAATTTGATCAAAATCGTTAGAGCCGTTTTTGACAAATTTGCATTTTTGTCGTTTTTTATGGGTTTTTAGGGGTAAATTACCCTTAAAAATTAAAAATTCCAAAAAATGAAAAAACGCCTGGAGATATTAGGGTTTAGTAGGCCTACCTACATACCAAATTTCATGAAAATCGGACCAATAGTGTCCTCTCTGGTCGTGTATACATACAGACAGACTGACAGACAGACACCACTCTAAAAACACTTTTTTGGGTTCAGGGAGCACCAAAACAAAAAATTCCACTAAAAATATTTTTGGGTTCAGGGAGCACCAACACAGATAATTGCACTAAACAATTTTTTGGGGTTCTGGGAGCACCAAAAGAGATAATTCAACTGAAAATTCAAATTCGAACATTTTTACGAAAACAATACTTTCTCCATAACGTATAGGGTGGAGAAAGTAAAAATAGATGCAATTTCGAAATATTTTTGAAGGTTAACTTTTTGTCTATAAAATTAATATTTATTAATACATTTTAAATACAAAAATTTTAATTTTAATCCGTTTTGTACAAAGTAATTCTGAGTGTAACACTATTTAAAATTATATTTTGTAAAATAGCATACGAAAATTGTGTGTTTATTTTTGTAAATTAATATTATGTAATACAAAATGTAATTTAACTTTTAATTACAAACAAAGATGACCACCTTGTAACCACCCACTAAAAAATACTGTAAATAATAACATTTTAGTTCCTAATTGCAACCGAGGAACTTTTAAAGAAAGCTTAAATCATAACGGACTTTTAATTTTCCCAGAAATTCCTCTTGTAGTAAAAGGATTGCTTACGGTGATTTTTCTTCCCTAACGTAATTCTAACCGCATAACTTTACGAAATTAATTAATTTTAAACCAATTATGTGTGGTTTTGTTAGAGAAATCTGTTTGGAATAAAAGAAATTTGAAACAGTTCTTTTAAAAATTACCAGCACGACCCTAAATGCGTGAGTCATGTGTTGGAGTCTACTAGATTAGAATTGGTGGGGAAGTTCTCCGCCGCTGGCGCTAGCTGGTTTACAAGCTCCTCGCGCGTGTTCGGGACCACTTTTAACCAACTTCTCACGACTTTTTCATAAATCTGAAATATTCGTTTTGAAGCACATAAACTCTAATTTGAACTTGAAAATTTTAATCTACCTTAACAATTATTATGCAAAATCAATATATCCGACAGGGCCTCCCTCGTGCATGGTTAATCTGCATGCCATTAACTGTCATTTTACACAATTCCAAAACTTAAACTTTTAAAATGTGAAAATTATAAATTTTCCAGCAAAATTCAAATTTCCGAGGGGTTTAAAAAAATTCTCAGAAAAAATGTACCGATCAAGACTTTACAAAGTCTCATTTTAAAGGATTTTTTAATTTACTACAACTTTTCCATTGAAAGTATAGGGTTTCATCTAATGATTTACAAAATATAAGCAAAAAAAACAATTGTTCACGGTTTTTATTGTTTCAATAATTCCACAATAAAACAATAATTGTTTCCGAAAATGGTATTTTCATCTACAAATTATTTCTCAAGTAATAACGCAATCAGTTTGCTGTTCAATGTTTTAGCATACAAAATCTCTATTGACTGGTCGATAAATTCTACTTTGGAAACCGATAGCCGGTAGGACAAACAAAGATTGTTGGCGTTCATTCCTGGAGGATTAAAACTTATGGTAAACAATAAAACAAACATAGACTAGCAGGATTTGTCAGACAATAATAAAATATCCGAAATGACAGTATACTGGTTATAGTTATTTAAAGTTAGATTTTAAAACAAGTATCTATCACCGTTGTGTAATATTTTGTTTCAAAAGAAGTTGTCAAACAAGTGTACAATGTATATAACCTTCCTTTTCATTTTATAATAGATATCAACTTGACATTTTTGTTTGACTTTCACATATCCAGCGAAATTTGATTTAAATGTATATCTTTGTGTATCTACGCATCGTATATTCTTTGTATTTAGAGAAACATCGTAATAAACGTATAAAAATACATTTAACTTGTCGCTCTGTAACAGTATACAAAGAGGTCTCAACATATAGTCTCAATCGTTTTAACAATAAATGATTTATTATTACTTGATGTGATGCCATAATTGCGCATAGGAGAGCGTGTTCCAAGTGTTCTTGTTGTTAACTAAGATAACACGCTTTACATAATTACAGCCTACATACTTACAGTGTAAATTAATTAATTAATTACCTTAATTAATGTATTGAAATTGAAAGTTATTACCCTAATGTTCTTAGAGGTTTTTAAAATGTTAACCTTGTCTAAAAAATATAAGTTTTATAGTTAGTTGTTTTGTTTGCTTTATCTCTATCTTTATTATTATATATTATAATTCTTCTGTAACTCCTCCTAAACGCCTATCTCGATTTTGATGAAATTTTGTGTGCGTGTTTACGACTGGGTCCCTGGATGCTTTAGATTCACAATTGGACACGATAGGGGTTCAAGCAACCCCTAAAACAGTAAATATTTTTCTTTATACTTACCTTAAAGTTAGAAATATGAAATTTTTACATTTATTTCTTACAAAATACATATAAAAAATAAACCAGTTTTACATTTTTTTACATGTTAAGAGGTGAAAATTTAGTAACACTAAAACAATAAATAATATTAATAGTTATACTCTTCTTTAAGCTAAAGAATTGAACATTTGTACATTTATTTCTTACAAGATACATATAAAAAATAAACCAGTTTTACATTTCGTTACATTCTGCTAAGGGGTGAAAATGTAGTAAAAACACCTAAAATAATAAATATTAATTGTTATACTTTCCTTAAAAATAGAGAGCTGAAATTCTGTACATTTCTTTCAATATACTAAACCAAAATGGATTAGCCATAAAATCATTAATTACAATAAAGTCATGTTTAGTTTCAGACCTTCAGCTATTGCTTTTCACAGATGCTGTCAATCTAAGGTCTTGTTGATTTGCTAGTACACAGTATTAACGTAATGGAGACCAAATTTTTCATCACTTTTTCATGAAAGTTAAGATCCGCTATATTATTTCTGTAAAGTATCTAAAGAACACCTGGATATTTTCAACATTTTCTAATATTACTTTCGGAAATAGAGTAGGGAATAAGTTTTGAGTGGCATTTTCAGGAATATCTTGAAAACTACATAATATAACAAAAGTTTAAAAACATATATTTGATTTAAAAAAACCTATAAAACTTAACCAAACCGACAATGTAGTGAATAATTTATTTTTTGATGAGTCACCTTAGGCCTTCAAAATGGATAGCAATTTTTTTTAGTATTACTTTTGGGAATATAAGAAGGAATATATCTATATCATTTCCTGATGAATTCGATTGTGACAGACAGACCAATAAATAATTATTGATCGTAAAATGATATTAACACCAATAACGAATCAACACGTAACTACAGTAGTAACCATGGATACGTTATACACATTTTGTAAAAGTTTTAATTAGGGTAAGGATATCAAGGATAGGAGTTTTTAGCAACAATTTTCATTTTTAGGAAATTAAAAAAATATGCATGGCATACATTATTTTTTAAATAGTCATGATTTTTTTTAAATAAAGTATTTTCAAATTAATTGTAGACCATACTACAGTATCACACAACTTTTATCATATTATATAAGGAACGAAACTTTAACCCCCAAATGCCATGTTATTGTATTTTTAGAATTTCGATTATTGGAATTTATTTACGGTTTAGCATGCTTTATAACAATGCCTAGCTTCCATACATGATACATTTATCAATTCCTGAGAGAATTAACTTGACAGGCAGTTGTGCCGGATCTACAAATTGTGGGCCCCCCAACAAAATTTTACCAAGGGCCCCTCGAGCAGACATCGATGGAGGAAACCGTACACAATGTTTCATAAAACTGTTTAACATAAAGTTTATCAAATAAATTTTGTAAACAAGTTGTACACTATTTAAGAACTTACATGAATGTTAAGTGTGAAACGGTTAGAGATTAACAGGTTTTTACTTTTCCCAATTTAAACTACTTTCAGAAAAAGAATAGATAAATTATTAAATACAAATATTAAGTAGTGTGCAAAATAATAAGCAGTAAAAGTATAATGACTAAAAACTAACTTGGTTCTTTTTATTCACCAAGATAAAAATGAAATACGCTAACAAAAATCACAAATTCACATTTGCAAGTGATTTGACTACAAAGTGTTTTTTCTTGGTTTCATTAGAGAAAATCTGCCTTTGGCCCCCCTCCCCCCGCATCGCGGTGTTTTACGGTTCCTAGGTCCGGCCATGCAGGCAGACAAACGTAAGAATGAATAAATAAAATATTCATAAGATTAGCCAAGGAATATACAGGATGATTCAAAGTTATGGTAAACAATTTTTTTACAAGATTAAACATGCAAAAACAAAGAAAACGGTTCATATAAACATACGCCCAGAAATGCTTTGTTTTCAAGCTATCCGTAAGCTATTTTTCAAGCTATTTTTTGCGTAACCCTTTATCACTGCATGAAAAATCAGAAAGTTCTTTTGAATATTTTCAAAATGGCGGCCGTTTAAAATTTGTAATGTCATATATTTCAAAAACCACTAAAACCTCAAACAATGATATAGGTTACAAACCTTAAATATTTTTATCAGTTCCCTTATTTGGAAGATGGATTGATTACTAAGTTTCAACTTTGAGGTCATCTTCAGCTCCATGAAAGTCTTAGTCCGTTCGCTCTAGCTTCGTTGCTATAACACACAATACAACAAACAATATTTAAAACACATGACATTTTGATCGAAGCACTTGGGTAGCATGTCTCGTACGACCAAGTTAACAGTTTTCGATAACTTGTTTGAAATAGGAGAAGTCATTAAAAATTCAAATTCGTGGCATCTTCAAAATTTGTTGCCACGTGTAATTAACATTTTGTATTGAACGCCGGTCCATCGGACCTAGTGCTTCATATTATCTTGATGCCACTTTCTTCCTAGTTTTTCTCTTTTTGAGACGCCATATTTCAATAACAGAGAAACTCTTTTGACGTTTTTTTTAAATATTCATTGGATGTTGACTCAGGCAAGTATAAAAATACAAAAATAGATAAAATACAAAAATGGATACACTTGACTTATCGCCCAAGGAATATGTTTCTTACACACTTTTGCACATTTAACATAAATAAACAAGACACCTCATTTAATAAAATATTTTGTTTTATCATTCTAAATTCAACCTTTTTTGTGATTGGCCATTATAAATCAAAACTCTTTGTCATTTCGGATTTCGTTAAATTTACAAATTGTTTGAAAAAATTAGAATTTGTGATTGAGGTGGTGCTTCGCGGAGGTAAGAGCGGAGCTTTTAAAGTCAATCTTACAACCCTACGTGCTGGGCCTCCGAGAGCCACGCCAGGTCCCGGGCCAAAATATTGGCAAGGGCCCCTCCCAATATCACAGTATAATGTAATGAATTTTATACCAACAAACTCTTAATTTTCTACATTATAATGGTGTGCTTACTAACTAGGTACTAAACACGTAAAATACCCTAAATTGCAGCATTTAAGATCTTAAACCAATGATTGCTGTAGCAATTGAGAAATTAACCCTTGACTGCCTTTAAAGTTTATGGAATCTTAAAACTTAAACACCCTTAGGAAATATGAGTCAAAGTGAAATTAAGCTGTCATACAGTACATCATTTCTGTCAGAAGTGCTACTACCACTACGTAGTGAATAAAGTAGGTCTAAGCTTTGACAATGAAACGAAAGAGTGCACTGCTACATTGGTGATCGTCCTAATATGTTGTTTTCGTATACGTAATTTTTAATTTTTAATAATTAATTATAGTTTCAATTTGTTTAATTTTTAATAAATAAGAATTATTTATTAGGTTTTCTGAAAATTACCCTGGGCTACATTTATTTGTGGGTTTGAATTGAAACTATACCATGTTGTTTGATGAGTTTATTAATATTTATTATATTTATCATAGATAACAATATTATGTTTAGAGAAAAATAAAACTGAACAAAATAAAAACTATATCGTAAAGACTACCAGACATGTTATAGAAACGATTTTCTTTCTTTTTCCTGCAAAAGTTTCAATTATAGATTAAAAACTAATGGTTCTTGCCAGTATGGATTCAATTGATAAAATTCCACTAGCAGACAACCTTTGTTGTCCCATTGTAGACCTTAAACGGTTTTTTTTTTTTATCTACTGAGGGCACTAAACTATCTACTTGCTTGGGCCACAGAAACAGGCAGACAACAAAATATTCACAAAGCTACAAAAACATTGGAAAATAAGTTTGTAATTTTCAAACTCACTAAAACGTACAAAACAAAAAACACAGAAAAAAAATTAACTGGGTGTGCTTAAGACCACACGTTGGAAGTGATAACTTCTATGACTACGGGGATTTTTAACTCGGTAAATGTGTACAATTATAAGGATTATAAAACTGTAGGCCTATTTGTGCAAATTGTTTATTTATATCCGTTATTATATATTTAAAGAAAGGTAAAAATATTATCTTTTAGTTACCTTTTATTTCATATTGATAGATCAAATGATTTAGAAGTTGTTAATATTACAGTAAAGAAATTAATAATCAAATATGTTATACAAAGATGTACGAATGTTTGCGAAGTTAAACAGTAGGTATCCTTCTTTAAATTTGTATAAACGAATATATTGATGATCAAAGGTTAGTTTTATATACAGTTTATAACTCCAAAGCAAATCTTATAACGTATAGAAGCCCATATAACTTATAGTTATAGAAGCCTACATTAGTTGTATAACTAATATATAAGAAAATTAACATCACAAGAAATTTTAATGGTTGAAGTTGTAAACATAACCCCAAAATATAATCTTCGCTGGGTTTTGTTTAAGAATTACAGATGATGGGCAAAATATGCTGTTATATTATATTAACTAATTCTTATGTGTTAATTTGATTGCTATGCTAATAAATGTAAATAATGTATTAATAATATTCCCTCTCCACGATCTGACTTGTGTCTAAACAAAAGCGTGACGCGAGATCTCGCGAGAAATCTGGCGTGATGCGAGATCTCGCGGGAAATCTGGCGTGATGCAAGATCTCGCGAGAAATCTGGCGTGACGCGAGATCTCGCGGGAAATCTGGCGTGATGCAAGATCTCGCGAGAAATCTGGCGTGACGCGAGATTTTGAAAACATAGCCAAGTCGAAAGTGCCCAACGGGCCAATAGAAGTTATCACTTCAAAAATAAAGTAATTTCTACTCATTTAGACCATAAATATAAAAAATAAAAGGTCAGCTCCTAGCATACGAAATTTGCGTGTTAAGGAGTACCCTCCCCTCCTTCGGCAAAAGGAGTCGGGATATTTTTGTGACCTCCCCAAGAAAAATTTTAAAATTTGGGAAGCCAATTTGGCTTTTCAGGTGAAATATTGACCCACACAGCATCGAGTCTGTACCTTTACACCGTCAGTGAATACACAAAGACCTATAACACTCCTAGAGGCCGCACCAAGTAGTGACCCAGCAGCTCATGCTTGAACTCTTGTATTTAAATCATATTTTAGTGCTAATCTCTTTAAAGAAAAATACCCGACTAATAATATACATATATTTTCCTTTCTCTGGGAGCTAGGCGGGGGGGGGGGGGGGGGTATGGTCGCCCATGTACACGTTCCAAGATGCTCATTGATAATAGTTATGGAAACATTTTTTGATATTTTAATATTTTAATGATTTTTAAGGAAATTTGTTCTTCAATATAAGTAAACATTGATTGACGCAATAAAGCAATATCACATCTTTACGGTTGTTTAAACAAAAGTGGAAACTTAAAATCAATATACTAGGATAAATTTGCTTAAAATCAATATACTAGGATAAATATGTAAAAGAAGCCCTAAGTACAGGAACATACTGTCCATAAAGGGGTCCAATTAGGTAATTGGTTTAAGTAAACACACCTGTAATTTAAGTCATCTGTCTCTATTCGTGTATAATTCGATAAGATAACCTAACCTAACCTATCCCTATTTAATTAATTTTGTCTATATGTTTAAACAAAATATGTTATTAGAACTCAAGATATACAAACAGTGGAAGTCTGATATCACAAACATATATTTAAATTATTAAAGAGATTCACTGTAACTTAATAATTGTATTAAAGTAGGAGAGTGGATACATTAAAGTAGGAGAGTAACTAATAAATATCTATGTAATTAATACGCTACATGAAACTTTGTCGGTTGAACTCCTCCGCCATTTCTTAACCGATTTTATCCATTGACGTCTCATTGGAAAGAGCGTGTCGCGTAGATTTGCAAACTGGCCTTACATTTTTGAATAAGTCCCTTGGGCTCTGCCCCAGTGGCTTTTAAAGTTATCATGTTAATCTTATGGAAGGTCAATCTTAAGGAAGAAGAAGAAAGATTTCTTTTGATTTTATCAGGGGCACAAAAAACAGCTGTTCATATGAAAAGCTTAAAACAGCTGATTTTGATGAACAGCTGATTTTGATCAACAACTGATTTGGATCAAAAACTGAATATAATTTTAGGTTAGGTAAATCAAGCAATAGCGAAGCATTGCCGTGTCCACTAGTTACTATTATTAGCTGAATGAGAATTTTTAGAAAAATGCTGTTTTTTGCATATGGTTAGGTACATTAAAGGCTACAAATAAGCCAAAGTTAATCAAAATCGTTAGAGCCGTTTTTTTATGAAAAAATAATAACAGATTTTTTCGAGTATTTTTGCCAAAAGGGGGTTGCTTTTCAAAATTTTTCATACAAAGCTAGAGCGAAAACTATTCGATCGATTTCAAACAAATTTGCACCAGACATGTCAAGTAGGCCTGTATGGATGCACAAAAAACGGTTTTGAAAACTTTTGAAAAGCAACCCCCTTTTTGGCAAAAAAACCCCAAAAAATCAGCTATTATATTTTTATAAAAAAACGGCTCAAACGATTTTGATAAAATTTGTAGCCTTTAATGTACCCTACCGTATGCAAAAAACCGCATCTTTATAAAAATTCTTGTTTAGCTAATAATAATAATACCTGATTTTTGGGGATTTTTGGCCATAAAAGGGGTTGTTTCTCAAAATGTTTCCAACCATTTTTTTCGTGCATCTATACTGGCCTAATATACGTGTTTTGTACAAATTTTTTCGAAATCGATCTAATAGTTTTCTCTCTAGATAATAATAACAATATTTATTAGTTAATCTCCTACTTTAATAAATCACCTCTCCTACCCCACCTACAATAATGAAGTCACAGTGAATCTGTTTAATAATTTAAATATGTTTGTGAGCAAGTATGTACCAGTTCCTGGTACCGTTTATTTATATTAGGTAACTATTTTTGTTTTATTTCTGTTTTTCAGTTGAAATATACATTTTTTGGGGATGTATGCTATATGATTTGAATAGTAATTACATGAAGCAGGACCCTTTATGCAAATCGTCAAAGTAGGAGAGATTGTATCTTTTAGTTTTCAATATATTTAATTTTTCAACAAATGTTTTGCTGTGGATAAAATTGATATAAATGATATACCAACCTGAAAAAAAAAATATATTGCAAATGGTGCGTGGATTAATGTGTTGGCCAAGGTTAAATCTCTTTGTGTCCCAAGAGAAAAGCAAGTATTTAACGAAGACTGTTTATTAGGTACAACGTTTGACTTATATAAAACAGAACAATTACTATTATACATATAAAAAATCTTTGTATATTTTTACAAGAGCAACCAAAATGAGGTTATTTAATTGGAAACATTTTAGGTCTCACGTAGGTTAAACATCCTAGTTTTCTCGGTGCACAAAAAAAGAAAAGAAATACATTTAAAACAAGTTTGTAGTAAAATAAGTAAACTATTAGTTTTCTTGTCAATTTTTGTAGGTCTAAAGTTGCCGGTTGCCGAGATATTTGTCACTAAACATTTTAAACAGTCGATGCTGACAGTCTACTGTAATAGACCACCCCGTTTGGTATAGTTTACACACTTGGTTTCCACTGACACCATTCTAATTCACACATAAACAGTTCAAATCCTAGTGCCCCAAAAGGAATATTAGGGAAGCTGTTATTTTTAAGAAAAATTTCAAGTTCGAGTCTTTTAAATGTGGGTATATTTTTAAAAGTTTTGGTTTATTTGGTCCCGTTTCAAGACGGCGTTTCTAAAAATAATCAAAACTGATTTTTGTATCCTTGTTGACCACCACTGGACGGCTTTAATCTCAGTACTCAAAATTTTACCATATATTGCTAATGACACACTCTTTCAAACAATATCCAACAAATTTTCCAGCATTTCGAAAAAACATCAAAAGCCGATGTCTAAAAATTTTCAAATGGCAAAGTAGG
>JAGFPH010000835.1:0-15087 GCA_018207615.1 Philaenus spumarius
AGCATTGAAACAAAATTTGAAACATCTACAGAATTTATAATCCGTCAACATAATAGTTGTTTATTCTTAAAGACAAAAATCCGTTGCTTTGATAATATAAACATATAATCTAAACATGAATCTAAACAGTTTTGGACTTCTTGCCTCCAGGGTTGTATAATAATATTAAAATTTGTTTATTACTTTATATGGTCCGTCACAATCCTAGTTTGTTTGTTTTTTCAAATTACTGGTTTCGACATATCTATGATGTCATCGTCAGATCTTCAAACACACTGGACATTGAAAGACTTAAAGAATTAAACTTTCTGGATTTACGTATATCTAAACATAACAATAGCCATAGTTTTGACATATACAGGAAACCAACCACTACCATCCAATCCACCAACCACCACCATCCATGCCACATCTAACCATCCTCACACCCATAAGCTTGCAGCGTATCACAGGTTCATAAACCGTTTTCTAAACATTCCACTAACTACGGAAAATTTCAATAATGAACTCGGCATAATTAAACAGATTGCTGTCTTTAATGGTTACCACCCGAAAACAATAGACAAACTCCTTCATAAACACATGCATCCGAAAATTAAAACTCCAAAAAATTCAATTAAATATGTCCCTGTAGAATATGGTAATAAGCTTGAATATACGCTGAAAAAGGCACAATTCGACATTATGCCGGCTTACAGAACTTCTAACAATTTAAAGAAAGCTCAGAATCAGGAACAAATTAACACAACGAGTTTGAAAACTCAGGTGTATATAACATAACCTGTTCCAACTGTCCTAAATTTTATACTGGACAAACAGTACTAACATTCGCAAGAAGGTTCAATGAACATATTCCTAAACGTAAAATTGCCGAACAAAGCTCAAACTTCGCTAATATTTAATAAATAAGGACCACTCTTACAATAACACTCATAGTAATTTAAATATTTTACATAAATGTAAAAAGGCAACCTCCTTAACATACTCGAACAGTTAGAAATATATAAGACCCTAAAATCACAACAAGACCTTCTTTTAAATGATAAAATCCACCATAGTTCAAATGCCATAGTTCAACACAATCATAACAATGCAAACATCCGAGATCATGTTGACTTATGTTGACCTCTTTAGAAGTGTGCACTTAACTTCCACAGTGAACCGTTTCCATGTAAATGTTAAAAACTTGTATAGGGTGGTGTTTTTGTTTAAGTGTTTCTATAATGTGTTACGTGTATTTATTTATTATGACTGTGTTTGAAGATCTGACGATGACATCATAAATATGTCACGGACCATATAAGGTAATAAACAAATTTTAATATGTATATTAATGTTTTGTTGACAGTTTACTAGGATTTGAAGCTAAACTAAAAGGAAACACTCACACTGTTGTACATCAAACTTGATATAAACGTGTGTTGCGAGTAAGAAGAAACACATTTAGAGGATTTATTTGAACATTTCTGTCATGTAGTTGAAGTATATCACTTTTAACAGATATTTCCGTTATATTCTGTTTTATCTGATGTTATCTAATATGTTATTTCTGATAGATTCATATTGTTAAATATGATATTTTACTTCGGCGCATGAAGAACTCGATATCTTTTTTAATAATGTGTATTCCACGAAAAAAAAACGTAACCATTTGATAACAATTCGTTGCTGGAGTTTGTTATACTTTTAGGTTTGTATGCAAATATAACTTGGCCCTTTTCCAGAAAGAAACAAAATGTCAAATAAGCGATCTCAGTTCTCGTACGTCCAATTTATTATCGTAATATAAAAGAAGCTTTCAAGAATCTCCCTTTAAATGTTTCCCTTGTCCTTTACCATACACTCTCCTTACACAGATGTGTTTAACAGTTGTTCGTGAATTTATTTAAGCGAAGTGTACAACAGTATAGTATAATTTAGAAAATAATCTTTTGCCAGAAATCTTGCATCTAATAATTATTATTTGGTACAAATATCATCACCAAAGCACTTTATCCAACTACTTATATTTTCGAGTTTTTAACTATAACTTTTGTAATATCAGTGTAATATATAACTACTTTAACGCGTTTCATCCTAACGCCAATTTGGCATTCCGCAACGAAATCTGAGTTTAACTAGTGCATTAGGAAACGTGCATTTGAGATATAAAAGCCATATTTGTTAATATCGCTCTAAAAACTGTAGGCCTACTATACACAAATTTTCAACAAAAAATAGCGATTTAAATTTTTAGGAATTTTTTAAGAGGTTGAACATATAAACATTTTACTAACGCGGATGTATTTTGGTAACCTTAAATAACAACTAAACGTGAATGTTAAATTTCTTGCTCAATGATTTTTTGGTTTAGGATGGGTTTTTTGTGAGTAGTCTGTGAATTAGAGAGTGATTACATACACCAATAACGGATCGCTTTACTGGTTGGAGACTATGTTTTCAAACCACCAGTGTGTTAAGCGTATTCAATTCTAAATTCAAATAAATAAAAACATAACTTGTGACAAATAACTGGGATATACTAACTTAAACTCTTTTCAAAATGTATTTGTCCATATATGTTAAATCTGAATAATTGTAATAGTTACTATAGTTATTTCTTCTTATATTCATTTATATTAATCATATTCTTATATTTCAGCCATAGTAGTCAATAGGATAAACGTAGTAGAGAAAAAATAAAATATAGCATTTTTTTAAAGTTTAAATATTATTTGGTTCACATAAAGTAAAATTGCTGCAATTTCGAAACTTAACAGAACAAGTAATTGCAAAAATAATAACAGATTAGATATAATAGTTTGAAATTCTACGTGCAGTGTGAGTTTCATCAAAAATCTGATTAAGTTAGTTTAATCTGCCATTTTTATACTTTTGCTTATATCTCGTACGATCAGCCTTCTCCAATTCAATTTCTCATAGATTACTTATATTGGACCTTGTTTTTAACCTGAAGTAAATTTAGGTCAAATATCTTTATGTTTTTTTCTTCTTTTTATACAAATTACTTTTAAACTACTTTAACTTTTGTTTAAAAGTTACTTTTTAAACTTAGAAACGTCAACAAATGAAAACAACTATTGTCAATTAGTTGTTTATTTTAATGACTTTTTAATGTAACTATAATTTTAATACATTTTTTAAACATGAATTGGATAATGTAGTTAATACACTTATCGTTAATATCTACTAACGTTAATGCACGATCAAAAATATATCATAACCTGTATTTATTTGCTCGTTATCGCATCTGAAAATTTACGTGTAATTTCATTTTACGTGTTATATTACATTACTACATTTTGTTATTGTCTTTGGTTTATAAAAACAGATAATGGTTTATTTAATGTAAATATCATAACCCAAAAATATATAAAAAAATCTGTTAGACTGAAGTTTTCTGTTAGAGTTGTATTTGTATTTCTATTTTTTTTTCTCTATAAAAGTTTGATCTTTAAATGTTAAATAAATTATTTTTATGCGTAACGTAGCAAAAAATCTACTGTTTCTGCGTATTTCATTTAGTAATGATAACTGTTTCATTTACAACTTCTGGACGAAGAGAACTTACCACATTACCCCTTTAAAATTTAGACCTGGCAGCAATATTGGCACCATTTCTTGATTTTATGACCAAAAACTACAACTGTATTGACAATAGTATACGCAATAAAATATTAGACTTATCCATATTCAGATTAATATTTTCTAAGTAAAGGGGATTTGTATGTCTATACCCTGTTTCTAACTTTTCGTTACACTCCAGATATACTTGACATGAAAGTTGTGCATGACTACAGAAACAAATTTACAACTACAGAAAAAGTCACATACCCATTTTGTTTTGGCCTTAATTTTAAATTGGGTAGTTGGAAATTGGTTTATTATTATTTTCTTTTTGATAGTTTATTATGTTAATAAATTTATGCAAAATTTCAACCTATAATAACAATTATTTTCAAATAACAATATACAAGAGGAGCAAAATGTCGGATCCGAAAAATCTAGGGACTTTTAGGACATTTTAATAATAATTTTAGTAATAATTGTCTTTCTCGCACAGACATGCCTAAAACTATTAGTAGAAAGTTCTGAACAATTATTTCGTGTAAGTCGAAACACATAAACCACGTAGTCAAATATCTGGATCGTTACTAATATGTACCAATAAAATATTGTTTGAATATTAACAAATGTATCCATTCTTCTTTTTATTCATGTCGAATCATTCTATAAACCAAAATCATAATTAAATCTAATATTTGTCAAATTAATTAAAAGTAAAATCTTAGTTTTTAATGCACTATATTGTGAGGTACAGGAAGTTAAAGGAGAAAAATACAAAATATATTATTTATCAATGAATTCAAGTTTTTTTTAGGTTTTATTGTTTGTCGTAAGCATAGTGATGGTTCACTAACTACGCATTAAATAATTAGGTATGTCACTTAAGGCCGTATTTTTTTACATTCTCTAACCTGCCTCTGAAGTTACAATGCAAACAAACACTACCACCGGGGCAATTCAATAAGTGTTAAGGTTCTTTTACCAATTCTAAAAAAAATATCATAACTCTAAGTCTTTACTTCTTCTACCTTTCAACCAACGCCATTAGCTGTAATTTGTAGACGTTTTACCACAAAAATATCTAGTCTCCACAGTTCAATAACATATATCATTTGAAGAATGAATTTCCTTTCTTTATAAGGAGGACAATTTACGATCTGGCTTTGGTCCAACAAAATAAAATTTGCCAAACGGGCTATATCAGGTCCTTTTTTGTTATTTATACTTACATTATCAATCAACTCCACTCGAAACTGTATCTTTATCAATTTCCCAGGCTCTCTTGCAACAATTCTTTCTATATTTGCTTGTTCTAAAGTATTTCCTTAACTATAGATATTTAGACAATGTAACAACGTTTTCTGTGTTGTAAATTGTACTACTCTAGGGCGTTATCAGAAATTAAATTAAACTGGAAGGTAACTAGGCCCAGTTTAAAGGATTTACAATATTTTTTTTTAAGAGGACACATATTAAAATTAAAAAATAACGCCAATTACTTACTTTGCTTTTCAGAATGTTTGCTGAAAATTTGTCATTAAAGAAAACAATTATATACACCCTGGTTAACAACTTATAAAAGGTTAAATTTAAAAAATAGATAATTAAATTTAAATTTTCAAAATATGTACTGAACAGAAATTTATAATTTCAAATATACCTTCAGATGTTAATTTGTATATGTGTCATGCACATTTAATACGTCTTATAGTTTTAATTAAAAGTATTAAAGTTTACCTTAGGTAAGTTTTGAAAAAATGTAAAAAAGTAAAAATTATGCAATTAATAAATTTAAAAAAAATTGGTTTATGTAAAATTAAAAAAAAATATTTCTTAATATATGAATTTCAAAAATGTATTCCCTTAGAGAATCTAAACCGAAAAATACATACAACGCCACACCTAATAAACTTGATTTAGGTAAAAATCAGTTCTGTGTAGGCCCTTTTGATCTTTTAAAAGATTAATTACCATGGTAGATATAAGTTTCCTTGAAGTAAATGACCGTTAATTTGTCATAAATGAAGTTGGAATTCTACAATAAATACAATTATACAGTAAATTCAGTAAAATAAATACAGAATTAAATTTGTAGTTGATTTTCTAATTTGTCTAATTTGCCTAAATTTGTCTATTGTTTTGTAATTTTACATTTTAAACTGTTAATGAAAGGTAGTTGTACTGCACTGGTTGTAGTATAGAAGAAATTAAGTCTGGCTGTTGAACCAGATTAAATCTTTCTAGAAAAAAAAAAAATAAACACTGAAATAAACATAATTGACTTTCTTACATATTTTTTTTAAATAATACTTTGAAATAAAAATGTAATTACGTATAAACACAAGTCTCATTTTATTAGGATAGTTTGAACACATAAACTTTCAGCGTAGCTTTGAGAATATTTTGTATTGATTTGATTTACGTCGTAAATGTAACGTTTTGTAATTGTATTCAAATTTATAACATAATGTCCTGTTGAAGCTGAACTATAGGTCTTGGTCTGTTTAAAACCTTCCTCTTGTTCATTTAACCTGAGGAACACTGTGGTTGGCAAAACCATCTTCTGCAAACCGAAACTCAAATATGACAAGGTTATCCATTATAGATTTTCTTTACATACCCCTATAAATTATCTCTATGTCTCCTAGCCATCTCACTTTATTTATTGTATTATAAATTAATTTATTAACCAATAAAACGTATTTAGTTGTACATTAGTACACTTAATCCCGACTATTTAAGATGTTCTTTTAACAATAAACACAAAATGTATAGTATATTGAATGAAGCTAGGCTTACGAAAGGAAGCAAAATCCCAACTGTTATAAATTAAATAAATTGTGAGTATAAAAACGCTGCAGAACAAATCCTGCAAGTAGAAACTTGACGCATACTAATGTTACTGCGATTTGCAAATCGTAACAATTCAAATGTAATTGAAATATCAAGAGCGCGATCTGTCAGCAGAGTTTAAACATAAATCACTCACCTGAGAACTTGGCTTGTATTTGCATTGCTCTTTGAAAAGCGAATATTTGATGTTTCGAAACTAATAACGTTTATACACAACATGAAAACAAACAACGTTGTATTATTATTATTTATTATTATTATATAGGGGGTTTATGTGATCCACCACCGGGACCCACTGCACCTAAACCATGAGGTCCTCTGTGCCCCATGTCCAGGCAGTAGTTCACATCAAACCCGCCCTTTTTGCAAACCGAAGAAGTCCGTGGGGTCCTTCCTCTCGTATATGACTGGTGTCAGGGTATCCTTGTCCCAGATATTTCTGCCTCATTGATGCGAGGGCATCACATTCGCATAGAACGTGGAAAGAAGTTTCCTCCTTCTCTCCACACCTTCGACATAATGGGTTGTTCTCCAGCCCCATTAGGTGAAGGTGCCTCCTCAGAGAGTTGTGTCCCGTCAGTAGACCGACCAACAACCTCACTTCCGGCCTGCAAAGACCCAGCAGTGTTCTGCTTAGGCGTCCATCCAGGCCTTCAATGAAGTCGTGTGCCTGTCTCTGACCTCGTACCGTCTCTCTCCATCTACGCAAGTGTCCTGATTGAACATTTTTTCTTACACTTTCTTTCCCATAGCCTCTTGATATTCCTATCATTGGTTCTGGGCCCATCGGAGGAGTTCCTGCTCCTCTCTTAGCCAGTTTATCTGCTATTTCATTCCCTTCCACTCCTTCATGTCCAGGGACCCAAACAAGTCTTACCTGCCTACTGCTTGACAACTTATCCAGCAGTAATTGGCATTCCCAGACCAGTTTTGATGTTGTTTTTGTAGCTATAATGGCCTTTATAGCCGCCTGACTATCAGAACATATCGCAACATCTGTGCTCATGCTTCCTGATTCCAGTATTCGTTTTACGCATGCAAGTATTGCGTATACCTCCGTTTGGAAGACCGTAGAGTATAGTCCCAGCGACATAGAGTATCTTCCCTGGGTGTACGGTCCTTTATGCATGTACATTCCGGCTCCCGTACCTTTGTCCGTTTTAGACCCGTCCGTGAACCAGATTTGTCCATTTCCAAGATCTACTTGTTTCAACAACGTTGTATATCTTTCCAAGAATGCAGCCATGTATGTATTTTTTATAAATTAATAAATAGTAAAATATAAATCAAATATGACAGTCGGTAAAATATTAATTACTGGAAATTAAGCAATAACATCTTGGTTTAGTAGACATGTCAAGAGAGACAAGAAATTGTTCGTATTTCCTAACGGTAAGATTTGTGGAAGATAAAATATTTGCGTACTTTTATAGCTAACTGCTAACGTGTATTGTTTCCCTTTAACAAGGTAGATGTCAGAACGGTTTATTTAAGAAGGGAAGGTATAAAGCGAACCCAGAAAAAAACATGTGAAACTATTTTATTTGTATTGCTTCAACCCAGTTTTAGAAGGACTTGAAACAAAACAAAGCCACTTTTTGTTGAAGGAAAGAGGTTTAAATTATGTGTTTTACACTTTTCTCTTATTTTTTAAGTTATGCAGGTTTACACTCCAATCTCTTAAATTCCTTAACAGCAAAAACACACACGTGTTTACCACACAGCATGTTATCAGCATCTCTCTGTTTCTTCAGTTTTACGTTACTAGATGTCAGTACATAACTTCAACAAAATAATGGTACTAAACAAAAAATACTACTAGCAGCTCAATTTAATAAAAGACTCGAAACTTACATGTAGATAGTTCGTATAAAACGAATACAATGTTTGTTACAGTATAATTTGCCTTTTAACATTACTGTTCTGATTAATTTATTTTAGGTAATTTATTTAATCCTTCTCTTTTCAAGGTCCAACCTTATAATATACTCATAATTATTTTTTAATAGGCAACCAACACATTTAGGTCTGATTTACTGTAGGGTTATATTTTTATATTATTAATGATAGGCCTATAAAAAATTCGATTAGCTCACAAGTTTCACTATATGAAATGGGTTGCAATTGATATGAAAAACGTACTACAACTAAATTAATCCTGAATACATTGTTTATACAACACATAAAAAACATTTTCTCCCCTCTAATGCTTAAGGTCCAATTCATATTCTAATATTGTTTGTAAGGAAATTATATACCTTGCTAGAAAGTATATTTATTATTACGAGAAAATAAAACAAAACTTGGTAAAAATATAGAAGTTCAGTGACTTATGCTGTATTTCTATAATGCCTATCCAGAACTTTCATATGTTTACAGCTTTAAAATTAACCATAATAATAAATTTTAAATTGCATTGAAACCAGGGAACATTTTTACAGTAGACGATAGAATTTGAATATCAATAACTCGGTTAGGTGCACGTTAATGCTTTAATACTCATCATTATTTTTATGTTTTTTGTGAACGCCAAAATACAATCAAAACCTCTAGAAAACGATCTGTCGTCATTTTGTTGTCATTTCAAAGACATAAATCAAACTTCATAATATTTTTCACCATGTTTAGTGGCAGTTTCCTATATTTGTAAAGAAAATAATCAGCTATATAGAAATAATCACACATTTACATACTAACGTCGTCATGATATATAAACATAATTCTTCCTTAAGATTGTTATATTCTGCCACCGCGCACCATAGCACTCACACCATTATCAAACAGTGTAAACCTTGTTTTATCACTTTATTGGCTGCTATTGTGAATAGGGTTGAGACAGGCCTCAAGTTTGCACTGTTAGTTTTTTCTGTTGTTAATATCTTTACAATGAATGATCAGGGGTTTGCATAAACAAATTTTGAGCTGCCCCCAATATTTCCAATTTTTGAAACGGGGGCAAAGTTTCCCCATACATGGAAAAAGTACATCCTAATACCTAATAAATATTCCATGGATTTGGCTCTTCACCAATCACTCACTAAAAAGTTAGACGGGCTTGAATCATTCTCTTATCAGTAAATAACTTGAGATAGGAATAAGATAGAGACCTCTAGTTTTCGTCATTTACTTTCCTGTACCAATACCTTTCAAATGAACGGTCACAAAGCAGGTGTTTGTATTTAACATTTTTAAGCTGCCCCCCCCCCCCCCCACATTTATCATTTTGGAAATGGTAACATCGTTGTCTTATGCGTAAAAAAGTACATATTTATACCTAGTAAACATTACCTGAGTTCGGGTTTTGTCCAATTACTCACTCATAAGTTACAGTGAACGCCAGAATTTTAGTTCCCCTGTATATAGATACTGTTTGATTTAGTTCAATCTAAACTCATACATTGGTGTACAACCAACACGTGGTTGGTTGGCTTTGTAATCATATTAATCATACATTAGTCTACTTATCATCAATGCAATCTCACGTCCCATACTAACTTTTTACTACGTTCCTCTCTTTTTCATTTTCTACACTCTTCTTTCACAATAATTATACCATCGTAATTTAGTTTATATTTTTTATAAATATATTTATATATTTTTTATAAATATATTTATACTAAATACAGTTTGACTGTATAAATATAATTTCAAAATTGCGTGAATAATGTACAGTTTCTTTTAGGAATGAGACTTTTACCGTTAAAGTATTTTAATTCGGTAGGAAGCGCATTAAGTGGTCATCAGTGTATCTAAAGGTGGAATTTTACTTTGCAATATACAACTAAGAGAATCAAATTTACATGTGATGTTTGTTTGTCCAATATGATTTCAATATAATCTGCCTTATGTTTAGCTGTACATTGTGTATGGTATCTTTTTGGCTTCTTAGTATGACGAAGAAGATAAACAGCCATTGGTTAGTTAATTTATTATTTATATATATATATATTTTTTGTATTATCTTTAAATTATGAAATATTATTTATAATATTAATACTACATATTAACACCGACTACGATAGTCTGTTTCTTTTGGTCGTTCAAAACGATGGCCGTTTCGGATATTCAGCCATTATCAAGATTCTTTTCATGGTTCCCTTAGTCATATTACACAAACACTTACAAATAGTTAGTTACACATAAACAAAAAACTTACAAACCCGTATTATTAAAAACAATAATTTTTTTACTCATGAGTCGAGACTACATTGCATGGTCTCCTGATAGATGTGCATGCGGTAACCGTCGGCAAATTATAACATATTTACAAATATTATTGTCAGTATTTGGAATGATGACTAACAAAAATGTTATCATCAATTCCTATAAAAGCGAGTGTACGTAAGAGAGTACGTACGTGGAGTAACATTTACTATAACAGCTGATTTCACCCATCATCTGTAAACCCAGTGTATATTATAGTTATACTGTAGTTTGAGATTATGTTTACAACTCCAATCGTTATAATTTCTTGTGAAGTTGATTTTTTTAAATATGAGTTATAGAATTAATGTATGTTATAATTATACGTTATAATATTTGCTTTGAGGTTATAAATTGTATATAAATACAACCTTTTATCATCAAAATATTCGTTTATACAAATTTAAAGAAGAAATACCTATTCGTTTAACTTAATAATATAAAAGCTGATTTCACTTATCATCTGCAATACACAAACAAAACCTAGCGTAGATTACACTTTTTGGTTATGTTTACAACTTCAATGAATAATATATCCTATAATATTAATAATTTCTAAATCATTTGATCTATCAATTTGAAATAAAAGGCAATTAAAAGATAATATTATTTGTATATTTCTTTAAATATATATAATAATATACATAAACACAAAATCTTAACAAATATTCCTACAGTTTTATAGTCCTACGGTTTAACCTAACAATGATATATCTCAAGAAAAATAAGCGATTAAGTCCAATCATGAGTTTCAAAATAGCAGCTATTTGAATATTTCAAACTTAAATTACTCAAAAACCGTAAATTTTAACAGTAAATGTCGACACCTTTTTTGTAGCCCTCTTGATTCCCTATCGGATGAAGGATAATAGTTAAGTTATGTGTAATAATTGGTTTATTCATCATATACCAACACAGTAAACACAGCAATATTGTAGTACATTTGCTGTCATTATCTTTAACTTAGCTAATATTCTTCATCCGATTGTTTTGACAAATACACTATCCAAAAGGGAATCAAAATTGCTAAAAAAAGGTGTCTTGAAATGTTTTGTTAAAATTTAAGGTTTTTGAATAATTTAAGTTTGAAATTTTCAAATAGCTGCTATTTTGAAACTCATGGTTGGATTTAACCGTTTATTTTTATTGATATATGTCATTGTTAGGTTAAACTTCATGCCAAGTTTGAACTCAATCAGTCAAACCGTTCTCTAGATAAGAGTTATTTTGCACAAAAAACAAAATGGCGGATGTCTAGAAAACGAAGCTTTTTCGGGTCTGTGTTTTTATGAACTTTTTTTCTTATTTTTACCCATGTAACCATTCCTCGAAGTTTGACTTATGGGACACTTTGTATACCTGATCATTTTGTGAATGTTTCATTGAAAATCTACGAGTTGTATACTTGTAAAGGACATACCTAACTAACGCTTTAATGGTATTAAACTTTAATTTCATGATTTATTTAATCTTTAATTCAAGAAACGGTTCGACGTGCAAGTGTCAGTCATATTCATGCTCGAATGTATAGATGGTCTCCGTTATGAGTAAAATGTTTTTGTGTTTTTTGGGGTTTTTGTGTGTGTGTGTTCTATAGAGTATATTAGTACCCTGACATTCAATGTCAAAATTAACATATTGTATACTGAAATATAAGGATTTCACTGAAATTAAAGTGAAAATAGATAAATTTCTGTAAAAATAGACAAATTGGGCAAATACCAACTAACTTAATGTTATTTATCCTAAAATTAGCGGCTGCTAAAAACAATCTACTGTCAGTTTATTCTGTCTGTTCAAAAAACAAACGTTAATACTACAACATACTTAATTAAAGTTAGTCGGCTAACTACCAGCGTAATCTACTTGCTTGACTTCAGATTCTAGTTTGTATAATAGTTTTATTGGTAGATTATGTCACTACCTGTTTTTTAAAATTTATTGTCAATGCAACACAGGTCCAATAAATGCTGTAAATAATTTTAGCAACACTAAATCTTTACTTCTTTAACCTTTTCATATTCGTCTTTAGACACACTTAACAATTTATAGACGTTTATACCAAAACAACATCTAGTCTTAACAGTTCAAAAACACAATATATTAATTTTCAGAATGAATTACATTCTTTTTTAAGTAGGAAAATGTATGTTCTGGCTTTGGTCCAATAAGAAAAATAATTGCCAGATAGGTTACATAAGGTTTACATTCATTTATTTATATCTAAAATATAAATTAACCCTACACGAACTAGATCTTTATTAGCGAATTTCCATAGGAAAAATGACCTATTGCACTGGCCCTTATGGTGAGACCCAAGGTCGGGAGTAGTAAATGAGCACCGATCATGGTCCCCAGAACACGTTTTGGGGCGTCATTATAATTCATATATATTTTAAGTCCGATTTGGTTCAAATTTGGTACACATGTTGGTTGTCTATGTCGCTCGGACTAGTTCGTTAGCCAAAAAAATCCAACAACCGGAAGTACGTTTTTTGACCGGAAGTAACAGTTTTTTTAGATTTTTACCACGAGAATTGAATTTTTTTAGAGTTTTTTCTAAAAATATAAGTGTAGGATGTTATTCTGCACATTTTGTTTTTTTACGCGACTTTATAGCTCACTTGGTTCCCCCAAAATCAATCAAAACGTAAAATACCATAAAAGTACCTAGTTCGAAGCCAAGTGGTGCAAACTCGAGGCCACTAGGCGCAAACAAATTATACTAATTAATAATATATTGCGTACACACAGACAGCTGTTCACGCCTTCGTGAGTAGAACTATTTCCCATATTGTTGGTTGAAACCCTAAAACATAGACATTTAAACTTAATTATGGAAATTTGCTCAACTCACGTCAGCGGTCCAGCTGCGTGGTCGAATTATTTATTTTCCACACTCCTTTGTGACAACCACTATTAATGTTTTCTCACTCAATACGAGTTCTAAATTATTTGTTGATTTTCCTAACGACAATTTCCCGTCAATGTAGCAGTTGCTTTAGTTTAAAAATTTAGTAAATGAATTAAAATGTTCAATACATTTTGTAAATAGGAGAAGAAATGTTAAATTATGCCTACAAGTCTAATACCAATGGTACCTCAGCGTTACAAAATAAATACTGCAGAACAAAAAAAAGTAATTTTGTGTGTTTAATTTTATCGAACGAAATTGTGACAGTAAGAATTCTTCTGACGAGAACTGTTTATTTATTTTTGTAAACATTTCAAAACTAGTAAATAAATTTTTATGTCTGATAAACATGACAATTAATAGAATGAGGCACGTACAAATTCAGTTTATAAAAATTTACATATTGTATCAGTTATTGCAATGCGAAGGCGCTTCCATTGTAAACAATACAAATTACTGACTCTAACGTTATTATTATGTGCCCTCATTGAGAAGTTCAATTAATTAACATAATGCTAGAATTTGTTAATAGAAAATCTAATACATTTCTATGGACTTAACTTCTTGCTATTGATTTTTAATTTTTCTCCCTTATACGTAGTATATGGAGAAAGTATTGTTTTCGTCCAAATTTTCGAATTTGAATTTTTAGTGGAATAATCGGTTTTGGTGGTCCCTGAACCCCAAAAAATTGTTTAGTGGAAATATCTGTGTTGGTGCTCCCTGAATCCAAAAATATATTTAGTGAAATTATTTGTTTTGGTGCACCCAAAAAAGTGTTTTTTTGGTGATGTCTGTCCGTGTGTCCGTGTGTCTGTAAGGATGTGTACAGAGCTGGAGACCATACTAACGGTCCGATTATGATGAAATTTGGTATGTAGGTGTAGTACTGGAATATCTCCAGGCAATTTTTCATTTTTCCAAATTGTTTATTTTTAAGGGGTTTTACCCCCAAAAATGGCCAAAAAACGAGAAAAATCCAAGATTCTTAAAAACTGTTCTAACGATTTTGATAAAATTTGGCTTATTTGTAGCCCTTAATGTACCCTACCATATGGAAAAAACAGCATCTTTCTAAAAATTCTCGCTTAGGTAATAATAATAATAATAACTGATTTTTGGGGGTTTTTGGCCTAAAAGGGGGTTGTTTTTTAAAATGTTTCAAAACCTTTTTTTGTGCATCTATACAGGCCTAATTGACATGTTTGGTGCAAATTTGATCGAAATCAATCGAATAGTTTTAATAATAATAATAATAATAATAATACTTATTAGTTATTATTTTGAATGAAACTAATATGAAACTTAATATTTACGTGTATTACTTACATCTAATATTTTCCGTTTTATGTCCTACTTTAGCAATTCTAAATAACCACCTCCTATGCTACTCTTGGGAAGGTATAAAGTTTCAACTGGGAGAAAGTATGTGGCAGTTATCTGTTACCGTTTATTATGGGGTTAAATCGAAAGTGCAGTTACTAACCACTTTGTCCAAAACTTAAAGCACTTGAGACGGTGTATCAATAGAGCAATACATTTAATGTTGC
>JAGFPH010000835.1:15097-45014 GCA_018207615.1 Philaenus spumarius
TAGATAAATTCGATTCTCCACTGTGCTACTTATATTTGTACTTAGAGCTAAATTCGATTCTCCACTGTGCTACTTATATTTGTACTTAGAGCTTCCAACTTGTTGATAAAATAATACAAATTGTTAGAAGGCTAGGAACATTGTATTCAAATAGTAAAAGTTTTGTTTTGTTTAACAAGGAATTTTAAAAGAACACAACACATTATGAGATCTTTATTTTTGTATACATTTAATAAGTTATACTATCAAATACGACTTCAAATTAGTTGTTTACTAATTTTAGGAAAAAGAAATACTAGATACTATTTATGAATTTTACCATTATTACGATATCAACAATTTTGTCATTACAAAAATAACCTAAATTCAAACGAATGTTTCCAATTTGTGTTTCTGTAGAACTACATCTTTTTTATATTTTAGGTTAATTTTTGCTTGTTTGACACTAAATGAATATATATTTAAAAACTTCATTACAAACTATTCAAAAACGTACACGGGATTTTGTATGTGTTTTTTAAATTGTGAAACCTGATCAATCTGCCTTAACTTGCAACATGAAACACCCTGTGTAAGGTTAAGTTACCTGTTACTTATTTTTGTAACTTATAAATTAAAGTTCTTTAAGTCGGGTGGATCCACGGGTTCAACTACTCTATATGAGTACAGTGTATCACAAATAGCGTAAAGTACATAGTCAACTATTCTAAATATATCGCATAACTGTTATGATTTAAAAGTCAGTATGTACAGCATATGTCGGGTAAATGCCACTTAAATAATACAACAGTAAAATATGCTAGTTTATACGTCTAAAGTTAGAAGCGGAGAAATAAAACACAAGAAACTCCAGTCGTTTGATTTATCGAAAACATTCTGAAACAACAGCTTGTGTTAATATTTTCTGCTCAAGATTATACTTTCAGTATAATGTTTAGAATCTAAACTCATTCATTTATAATTCCAACTTTTCTGAAGTTACTTGATATTTTTTTTGAGTTATTCGATTGGTTTTAAGAATATCGGGAAGTTTTAAGATAGTTTTACATAAATCAGTAGGCTTTGCACTGGGTGTGAAAGACCAGTTTGTCATAAACTTACAACATTTTAATTCTACAAATAGTATGTGATTTACGTTACTCTTCACTTTGTATTTTGCAGAAGTATATTTACAGCTACAGTTTACAGTTTGATACTTTTAAGTTTGATATTTTTAGAAGATTATTTTTATTAAATTTCGTCGTGAGATTTTACTACATTCTATTGTTAAATTTATTTTTCATATATAATCCGATGTTTTGCAGATGTTTACTCCCTGATATTTTAGTGGAGGCTTCATATTGCCGTACATAACTGAAGAAAAACACAGTTAATTTTTGGGAAAAGAATTATTTATAGAAACATATACTGGTAACAACAATTATGAAAATTAAAAAAATCTATAATACATTACAAACCTAACATACATATCTACGTACATAAAAGTCATAACTTCATTTATAATAATGGCTGAGATAGGCAGTAGGTAGGCTTATACACGAAGTACAATTTTTAACGGTTGATGTCGTTTTTGTGTGGTAAAATACTTTTAATAAGTAACAGTTAATACGGTTTTGAATGGCGTTTGAACCAACAACAAATATGAAGTAGTATCGAATGAAAGTTGACCTTATACAGGAGGATTTGCATATGTTCCGGAACGTGGAGGTTTTCGTTGTTTTTCAGCTTCAATCGATATAACTCTGAAATATTAGGTCCAACATCAAGAGGAACTGTTTTAATGTTGAACAAAGAGTGAATAGCATTAAGCTACGTAGTAAGCTTGTGTAAATGATTATTGGAGTATTTAAAATGAAGCTCATGAGCACAACCTCTATTAATTCAGCATTATTTCTGTTCACTTATCAAAATATTTGGTGGGGACCTAAGTGCGGAGTGCCAAAGAAGGGTTTTAGATGAAGTAACCAGACTCTCCTTCTATCATGTTCAGCATAGAGACCGCATAATAGCTTGGTCATCGTTAATCATACTCATCATTTCTTACTTATTCATCAAATAAGATTATGATAAAAAAATCTTGTACTTTTATTTCGTCACAGTAAAAGAAGAAGGAAGATGAACTTGCAAGAAAAAATACAAACAAAAAACACACACATTGACTAAAGAGCAAGTATCAAAAAAGCGATTTCAGTAGTTGACAACCATAAACTATCTTCTAAATTTCTTTAAAATTCCTTCCATTTATGATTTGTAATATCCACAATAAAATTTAAAACTGTTAAATAAATAAAATCTAATATTAGACTTACCGTCTTCAATATTCCACTTGTTCGTCGTGAAGAACGACGGCCGTTTCGGTTATTCAACCATTCAACCATTCGTCGAAGCGAAACCGAATGAACTTGTTGAAAATGGTTGAATAATCGAAACGGCCGTCGTTCTAAAAGACGAACAAGTGGAATATTGAAGACGGTAAGTCTAATATTTGATTTTATCAACTAACAATATTCGGAATGGCGAAAACAAATAATAATGTTAAATTAATTTGAGAAATTAAGTAAATAATAGTATTTTTGTTTAATGGAAAACTAATGTGTATAGCCTGTGTTTTAAATTCATTCATCTACATTTGTAATAAATTATTTTTCCTTCGCGTTTTTATCAAATAATTCAGATACTTATCCTAATCACTTTTAGTTGTTATTATAGTTTTAGTTTTAAAATGGATTTTACAAAGTTGATGTAGGCATGCTTTTAATCATTAAGTTAAAAAGTTATTTAAGAAACAACATTTTAACCAATTTTATAATTTATAAAGTTTCAATAATTTACTAAAACTGAAACAGTTATATTATATATATATTTATACGACCTATTTATAAATATGCCTCCTGTATGTTAATTGAAAATAGTGTTAAGTAAGTTAAAAGACAATTAATTTTCTCGTAGATCCCTACATAAGTTATTCATATTTACAACTTTCTCTCTTTGGTTCACCCACTGCAAAACACACACTACGTATTCTTATCAGCAAGCCCCTGTTTTCTAAGCTTTGTATAATGTTGCGTTAGTACAAACCTCAAAATAATGATAGGTACAAAAACTCGAAACATCACACAGAAAATATTTACTCCAATATTTGCAATCTTAGTATTTGTACATGAATTAATTAATTTTAATTCCTTTAATCAGTCTAATTTTAATGTGGATCTGCAAACTTTTCTATGTTTGAAATACAGTAATCTATTTTTAAATAATTTTATTTTGAAACGTGCCTAACAGATATGTTGATGGTTTTGAATTGTGTGTTTAAATATAAGTTTAAATCACTAAGCAAATAATAACGTTCAGAGATCTGACCAGTAGTACTCTTTAGATTAATTAATCATCGGAAATACAGGTGTCAGTTTCGAACTACTTACTGCACGATTCAATCATGCGCATGTATATCTACATAACAAAGTATGACTCTATTTTAGGCAGCCTACTATATTTATAAAACCAAATATAAAAACCAATACAAAACCAAATGCAAAAAACAAATAAAAAAACTAACAGATGAAAGAAAAGTATTACATACGTTTATGTGTTTATGAAAAGTATTACTTATTATAATGCCCTTTTATGATCTACTCATTATGTTAAAACAACAAGAATTGCTAGCATATAATTTAAATTCCCTTTTCTCTTCAAATTGATTATGAAAATTAAATTAATAATTATAAAGATTCTAAATAGTTTAAGAAATAAATCTTGAAGATTTAAAATTTATGACAACTAGCTGACCCGTGAGGAGCATTCGCATTGTAACTTACTTAATAGACCAGTCGGTAGAGGTCAATTTAGACAAAAAGTTCCAGTAATTTACAATACGGCTAATTTTTTTTTTATAAGTACATTAAAGTATGTAGATTAACATAAAAAAAGTTTACCAGTCTATCGATTTCCCAAAGTCGAAAAAAAATCGATTATCATTTTTTTCGATTATCTTTAATATTTCGAGCTGGGATGAAGATAGAGAAAAATAAAAAATACCACCGTGTAGGGGAGGTATTTTTCAATAAAAAAGGTCATATGTATTTATTTCGTCCGAGCAATGGTTTGTCTGGAAAAAATTCGATAATACAGGTATGTATTTTGCAGCAGGGGAAATCACTAAAAGGGGACATCTTATGTATATATTAAGCGTTGGCTCATTCTAAATTGACTGAATTTTAATATATCGAATTAAAACTTGGTATAGGAGTTAAAATATATATTTTAAACATTTATGCTGAGTCTCAGCTTGTTATCTTGAAAATTTTTATTTTTGACTGTGGGAAATCGATAGACTGGTAAACTATTTTTTATGTTAATCTACATACTTTAAGGTACTTATAAAAAAAATCAGCCGTATTGCAAATTACTGGTAGTTGTAACCTATACCGACTGGGCTATAAATCCCACTTAATTAAAGTACACACCGTACATTTAGTATCGTATAGTGCGTATTTAGTGCGTCATGGGCATTGGTGAGGGTTGAAGTAAAGAATAGATGTGTTTAAAAATTGTATACCACGCTTAAAATTAATTTAAAATAGCAATGTATAAAAAAAAGTATAAAAAAACGTTATAGATGCGTAACGGCAGCTCTCCAGCTGGGTATTGTTATAATCAGTGTTGCCAACGCCAGGAAAATATCCCTACATCTTACTTGATCTTACATCACTGTTACTTTCAGAGTCTTTATTATTGTTTTTTCCTATAATTGTAATTTGTATATTTTTCCGGTGTAGCGGATAAGGAAAACTTTAAAATGAGGCCTCATTCATGTAATTTGATGATGTATTAAGGAAGTTATGGCTTACCGACAAAAAAATGGCCTTGAGAAATAATATATGTGATAGTGCGTTTTGTTATTATGCTATGGTTATATTTTTATTAAATATTTTTATAAAGTATTAAAACTTAAATTTTATGTACCAATATGGCACAATTTCAATTAACAATACCTCCGGTTTGTAAGACTATTTATGCTTCAATATTGTCTGACAACATTCTTTAAGAGTGTAGGTATTAATTATTATTTTTATTTCAATTATTGCTCAACTCATAAATGTTTAAGGCTAAGAAAAATACTTATGAAAAATGAGATAGACTGATTAAGCTAATAAACACTACCAACAAGACAAAGCTCTCTTTTAATTAAATGTTTTTCACAAACTATCCCTGCTACATAGTCATTAGCATTGCAAAATAAAGAAGAGGCACGTATATTTAAAAAGCTGTTAGCTAAAGTCTAAAGTCAAACAAGTTAATAAGCCGTGTGTTCCATTTAACAAGTTGTCAAACAATTTACATAATTTTGTTTGTGGATGCATTATCAAAGACATGAAATCGAAAATATTGTACGTGACTGGCTCCGATAGGATTTCATATTTCATCCGGAAGCCTTTACACAGTGATTTACCTTTATCACCAGGCAAAGGGATTCTATAGCAGGCATTAGGACGTCAAAAGCGACCCATGAATAAATGATCATTTCATTGCTTGTTCTGTAAATAAAAGTTAGATCGATAAAAGAGCCAGGGAAAGTAGAAAATAAAACCATTAAACAGACTAAATAAATATGTCGTTCAGTCAACATTTTTCGTTTTATGGGTTTTAAGTTGAATAAATTACTTAACGTGTATACTGTACTATAAATTAAATTAACCTCATATCCCTACATTACTAAACTAGCTAGAAGCAATTTTGATAATTTTTTTAGTTTCGTCAGTTCAGCATACAAACGTTAATGTCATAACACATTTAATTAAAGTGAGTCAGCTATAAGTCTAGTAACTAATTGCTAGACTTCAGTTTTTAGTTTTTGTAGAAATTTTGTAGCAAGGTTATGTCACTTCCAGTTCGCTTAGTTGTCTGTTACTGTGCAAATATTGGGTCGTATTCATAAAAACGAAGTATATCCTCCCAAACATAAGGTAGAAGTATAAGGTTATGATTTAAAGTAAAAGGTAGAAGTATAAGCATTTCCTTTTTTCCGTATTCATAATGATTACCTTATACTTGCGAGGATTTCCTTGAAGCACAAGTAAAAGGTTAGCTCGTTTGAGGCCTGAGCAACATACTAGAACGTATTCTAACATGTCCTAATCTGATGCCCCTGCTCCCTTAACTTCAACTTATAAAAAACCCACCAAAATGTGTTATTTGAGTTAAAAAAACATTTATTTTTTGTTAGACAAACACAATTTTATAAAAAAATTGTTCATTCTGTAATTTCGAAAATGTGTAATTGCTTTAACAAGACATTTTAAAACAATATTATTTTACAAACTTGTAAACTGAATTATCATTAAAATTGTTTATTATAATACTCAAATTTCTTCGAATTTGTTGTCCTTGACGGCGAAGAGCTAGTTCGTCATTATTATAAACGTCATGGTTTTCTTCATCTTCTTCTGGTACTTCTTCAGCTAGTTCAAATTCAGGATCGCCCAAAGTTTTTGCAACGTTATGGAGCACAACACAGGTAACGATTATTTATGGTACATTTTCCAATTTCACTCGGCAAACCTATTGTAAGATAGGAAAGCGGCGCTTCAGTTGGCCAAAACATCGATCTATTATTACTCTTTCTTTTTATAAAAGCTTGTTATAATTTACCTCTGCACTAGGAGTAGGATTTCTAAATGGAGTCATGAGGAATGGTTCTCTCCCATATCCGTCATCACCAAGTAGCACAACATTGCCTTAATTCTTATTTGTAATGCCACTAGTAAATGTGTCCATATCCTGGAGTCGTGCACGGGTCCAGGCCAACTAACGTCTACACTAGTGAACATTTCTCTGGCATCACAAGTGGCTTGAACATTTAGTGGCTTACCTTTTCGACTAATTTCATCATCTCCGTGGAGTTTTGGTTTTAGTATCCCTACGTGGGCACAATCAACAACACCAATAGCTGCCGGAAACTTATATTTAGTTTGCCATAACTGGTTTGCCTCTGTTATTTCAGTGTTGGTAGTTGGAAACTTTATTCATTCATTTGCATGAGCAATTGTACTGTCAACTACTACATTGACAGTCCGAGTCACCGTAGCTTGACTAACACCAAGTCCTTGGTCGATACCTTTTTGAAACCAGGATAACTGAGATAACATAAGCACATCTTCATTATATGAACAGAGGACAAAGAACCTCCCTGAATTTCTTGGCTTTTACCTAAATAATGTCCACAAGCCATTGTAGATTTTCTTCTTCAAAACGGTATAACACTTTAAAATCTCGAACAAGTGTAGGTAAGCGGGGCTTTTTATGTTTCACATCCCTCACATCCACAACATCTGCCATCGCGCTGAAAATCGCGGAAACAACCTTTCACTACAGAGGTGAGTCTGCTACTGACCAACCTCAGAATCTTTGAATGATATACTTTATGTTTGAAGTAAAAGGTACACTTTATGAATTTCTATTTACTTCAATATGAAGTAAATGAATCAACTTTGAATGATTACCTTATACTCGAAAAGTAAAAGGGGTTACTTCAATTTATTATACATACAAGTGGAAGGATTTCCTTAAAATTATGCAAGTATAAGGTTAACCTCTTTTTTATGAATACGACCCAATATATTTAACTATAAATACATTATTTTGTATTTGGTTACCAAACATACAAAAGCAGTATATTCACAATTGCAAATAAACAAATTTAAAATATAATATTACCAAAATAATTGAATTAACACTACACTTAACAAAATTGTACTTGCAATTGTTTTTGGTTTAACTATATACAGTATTTATTATATTATAATTGAATGACAAACTTGCATACAAATAAATTAGATAGTTGTATATTATGGAGGAATAAACGTTAAATATATTTCAAATACATTCATAAAAAATGAGGATTTGGAAATTGTGTAGTTGTTCTCCATAGTTCTACATAATACTAATAATTCAATAAGGCGGTTAAATTTTATTGGTATAATTATGTGTAAAACTTTTCTTTAAGATGGAAATTGTTAACACCTAAAGCAGGGTAAAAGCGATATTAAACCATAATGCTTGTAGAGTTTATAATATTGATTGATAGTATTGCCTATAAAATAAACACCTCAGTACAAAAAAATATATTATGATAAGTCATGCCGTTACAACTTGTTCAGCGTATTTTCAGGAAAGGTTTAATTAACTTGTCGTAAAATCCATTTGACTATCAGTTTTAGTCATAAAATAAAGTAGGTTACCTTAAGGTATAAAAGTAGGTTTACATTCAACTGTATTATTTCTATACGTCGATTTCTTAAGAAAGTTGAGGTTTAAACTTAATGAATGAAATTATATTGTCTTTGGGCATTTGTAAAATTACCAATATTTATTTAATTATTTATTGCTTTACAAAATTAATTAGATTTGGATATTGCTCCTTTTCTAGACAACAGTACTATATTCACAACAGAAACTAATGATTCCAAAACCAAATAAAGTACTTAGTTTTATGTAAATGTTACAGCGCAGCCAACATAAATCAATTTGTTTATTTATTTGTAAAAGTGTTTCTTCCTCGGGAAGTTCAGTATTACTAATATCAATTTTATATTAACACAAATATTATATGAATGCCATATTAACAAAAATAAATCTTGACTGGTGAGAAAAAAGGAAGCTTATAGAAATAATGTTGCATATAACGTGTTTTTTTAATAATTTTCGCATTTATATTTCAATAAATCTATTTTACTATCATAACTTTCCCCACGCTACCAGAAAATTAAGGACTAAATTGTAAGAAATAAAATCCTGATATAGTTGGTCAATTAATTATAAAATGATCAAACATAACTAAAACAAAATTTTCCTTAATTTTATTTATGTGTTTGTATTATTTTAAAAACTGTGTTTATTATTATTTACACTATTATTAATTTATTGTAGGCTTAATTGTGTGTAAAAATTGCATGATTAGACTACTTAGTCATGATTTAAGTTAATTAAAGAAAAAAACTAATAAATAAATAAATGATTACTTACTCAAATAATTCAAAATTAACCCAATGATATTGTTACTACAAATTCTGTATGTCATCAATTATTTGCAAATTATTTAACTATGGCAAACACAGTAAATGTATATTTATCTACATTGAAGAATGTGTATGTCACTAGAAATACAGTTTTACATAAATACTACTGGAACTGGCAATGCTTTCGCTATTGCTTGATTTAATTTTAAGGGTGGTTATCCCATTTCGTCCCTTTGACTTAAATAATCGAATTTTAATGTTCGTTTATATCAATTAAGAATAATAATATTAAATAATTTTGGATTTATAGTTTGTAGGAATTTAGTGCAATTTATTTTTATTGTATATCTACCCCCATTTACGTCTTTTTGTTTGTATTGACGATATTCTCTAAAAAAAACCTGGTACAAAATGTGTAAATTGTGAAATTTTAGTAACATTTTTTAAATAGTTTTTAAGATTATAAAAAAAGTAAGAAGATGGTTTTTATATTAAATTTTAAGGGTAGTTATTTAATTTCATCCCTTTGACTTAAGTAATCAAATTCCAAATAGTTTTGTAAGGTATCCATTAAAAAATAATATTGCATAATACATAATTTTAGCTTTATAGCTTATGGTAAGTTAGTTTTATATATACTTATTGTATAGGGGTAGCAAACCCATGTCAACCCCTTCCAATTATGAATCTATACCATCAGAGACCCACTCAAACACACACAAAATTTCATCGAAATTTTTCCAGCCGTTTAGGAGGAGTTCAGTGACATACACACGTACAGAAGAATTATATATTATATAAAGGTTAACGGAAAATATCATAACGAAAAAAGTAAATATTTACTTCCTTCACCATTTCACCAATTCATTTAGCCATAATTTGTAGATGTTTTATACAGCAAACATTTCTAATAACAATAGCATTTTATATCAATTTCAAGGATACCCTTCTTTTATTTTTAAGGATGAAATTGAAAAACAAAATAAACGGTCCCAGAAACTGGCACATACTTTCTCACAAACATATTTAAATGATTACCACTTTCACTGCTAAGAACGCACATGTGAGCTTGACACTGAACACTATGAGAAGAGACCGACGCACAGTGCCTTGCACGCCAGTATTGGGAGTATTTTCAATACACAGTGCATTGCGTGCTTTGCACACCAATCCCCGTATTGAGAATATTTTCAATAAACAATGCATAGCGTGCTTCGCAAGCCAACCCCTATATTGGAAGTATTTTCCCAATATATTTGGAATTAAATTTGGTATGTAGCTTCTTCTAGGGCCCTAGGTGCTCTCTAAGAAAGATTTTCAAAAAATTCGAAATTTTAGGGAGTTTAAGGGGGTCAAAGTTACTTTAAAAAACCACCGAACGGATTAGAATTAAATTTGTTATGTAGCTTCCTCTAGGGCCCTAGGTGCTCGCTAAGAAAGGTTTAAAAAAAATTAAAATTTAGAGGGGGGGTTGGGGGGGGGGGTTAAAGTTACTAAAAATCCCAATAAGAAATACCATAGTGTATAATATATTTATTGATATTTTTTTTTTTTTTTTTTTTTTAATATACATTTAAATTTGATTTTTCTATCCGTGCAAAGTCGGATCGGGCCAGCTAGTTGTATAGTATATGAATTCCGTGACAAGGTCAACTATAATGCTGGAATCTGGGGAAGAGAAAAATCTCATTAATAATCTCCAGCATGTTTTGTGGTATGAGTAAAGACCAAGTTGATGGGTTGATGCACGGTCACAGAATGGCAAATGGCTCAGCTAGAAGATCAGTTTAACTTTGCGTTTATCAAGATAGTGCTCCTCTGTAATTCCTTTCAGATGTGCGTCAATGTATGAATGATGCCTAACATTAATATTGATCAACATACCTTAATTTAAGTCAATAGTAGTTCTTGTTTCTAAAGTAATGGCTACATGTTTCGCTGCCAGACACACTAGCCCATTGTTCACATATAACTTACATCACAAAATGTATACGTATACATAATTCGGCCTGGCACACATAATTGTGCAGAGACGACACTTGTCAACTGTTAAAAATGGTTTTTGTTCCCAATACTTATTCCACATGTTCACCTGCAGAGTTGTACTAGAAGACTGCTAAATCAAGTATTAATTATCTGATTTGTACCTTTAGCCTTATTCTGAAGTTCAAATATTAAATCGTATATGCTGTTGGATATGAAATTTAGTTTGTCATTTAAAATGTTAGAAGGATGTCTATAGATTTCGAATTCTTCCATTATGTTCATTCCTTTTCTTAGTTTGTGCAATATGGTCAAGTTGTTCCGTATATTGGAGTAATTGTTCCGGTTTTCTATTAAATTTTCTGCGTATGACGAATGGATTAAATTTATATTTCTGCTGTTAGGTAAATGTTCCTTAAAGCGAGTTTTAAAAGATCTGACCAATATATTGTTTTTCACAATCATCACATGAAGTTTGTATACGCCTCCATCCAAATGCTCATCATGGTTAGGTTTGGGATGGTTTAAAAAAATTCACGGTAAACTGTTGTTGGTTCTGTGTAAGATATTGTAGCCAAGTGTTTTGAGTATGTTGAGGGTTTGTTTTTCAAATGGTGGTGTATAGTCCATTTTAATGTATTTAATGTTATTCTTATTTTTACCATTCTCATCTTTGTTGATCGGAGAAGCCCTATATGTTGTTTCCGCTCCTTTTTTATTTTATAGTGATGCATTTGTCAACTACGGAAGAGTTATAGCCATTACATTGTGTTATGTAAATACGTCTAAAATTATTACTTTTTATTTCAGCAGTAAAATCGACATGTTCCATTGGGACGTTTGTCACTCCAGAAACAAGAACTACTATTGACTTAAATTAACTAGGATTAATTAATTAACTTAAATTAACTTGGAGCTGAACACAGGAGCGCCGGCCCAAACAGCAAGGGTTCCGTCACAAAATTAAGGTTTGTTGATTAATTCAAGTAGTTCTAAATCTAAACAATGAGTATTAATATTATCCTTCATAAAACAGAGATAGCCAATATTTTTCTACCCTCTACGTTCACTGGCCTCTTTTATATTTCTCTAGTATTCATTTTGTGGATACATATAATTTGGAGATTACCAAATCTGCTGACTCAAAACCTTAAACCTAGAATACTTAAGTCGATGCATCGACAAAGTATTGCAACGTGTTTGTTCAGTATTCGGTTACCCACTTAATTATCACTTTCATAACGAACACATGTAATGTTCAAAGAATTTCGGTTCGATAAATTGTCGTTTTTTTCTATCATTTACTTTCAGCTACGAATAAATTATATTTGTTTTGCATCGTGTAAATACGTATAAAGTTACTGTTGCCAAATGGTTCTAGTTACGATTTCATTTCGTAAAGTGCTAATTGTAATTGGCTATAAAAATAGAAATAGCAATCTTACTGTAATACGCAAGTGCTCAGTTTATTCAGGTTTATTGTTTTTATTATTGAGTTGAATAATAGTGCTATAGAATACGAGCAACCTCCGCCACATTGATACAAATAAATTTATTTGTCCTAATCAATTTAAATTCCTATTAGAAATTGGACAGCTTTAAGTTAGCTTGAAAATAAAAGACGTATCTTTAGATGTAATTGTCTTTACTTCATTCCAGTTCGACTAATCAAAACGGAAAAGCTGCGTGTAGTACATGTAAACCTAAAACCATTAATTAGCCTCGAATCTACTCAAAAGTATAAGTTCTGTTTAACACTGATCCCCTACAAACGAGAAAAAACATGTTGTTTTCTAACATTCTCAGTTTTCCACTGATAAATTCTGCCATTTATTCCAAAAAATGCAATTTTTTCAAAACTCAAGGAAAACTCTTGTACTGTAAATCAACCCAACGCCCTTTCCCACTTCCTCGGCCTACCAGATCTTCTCATATGCTTCAAAGTTTCATTACTGGAATTATTCATAATTGTATTCTCAATTATATGTTTATTACTGTAAACATTATTTTACCTTTTGATTATTGGGCTATTAGTTTTACAGCAAATTACATATTATTTAAGTTATGTTATGTTTTTATTGTGGATTTCAAACTTATAAATGTTTAAAAAAATTCATTAATTTCGCCTTTTCTTAGCCGTTTTTAGTAGATTTCAAAACAATTGTATGTACTTTTTAATTTCTATTAATTTAACTTACAAATGACTACGCAATCTCAGAGAATTTTTATCAGCTGACAGAGAATCTATAGGATGCATCAGGACTTCAAAAGCGCTATATGAATAAATTAATATTACATGACTGGATTAGTACACAAAACCTTGGGTCGATAAAAAAGCGAAGCGTTGGGAACCGAGCTAATAAACTGTACACTGGTCAGTTAAACTGTTCGGATTATTGCTTTAAGGTTGAATTAATTGTGTTAATTAATGGTTAAAGTAAACGTAAAGGCAATAATAATTGTCACAATCAATGATACTAATACTTTTCTAATTGTCTACATTACAAATAATATTAGATCAGTTTATTCCCATGTTCACAATCATATGTACAATATTAGTACTTTGTGTTTTAAACATATAAAAAAAACACACACATAAAAGTAAAATAATAAACT
Source organism: Philaenus spumarius (assembly GCA_018207615.1). Taxonomy (NCBI): domain Eukaryota; kingdom Metazoa; phylum Arthropoda; class Insecta; order Hemiptera; family Aphrophoridae; genus Philaenus; species Philaenus spumarius. Next base: position 28,711 of record JAGFPH010000835.1, read on the forward strand.
AATTGCTTGAAACGGGAAATTTGCAAATTGTTCACAAAGAAGAACGTATTCAAATAGTAGACTATTGTTTTGTTTAGTTGGTGGTTTCAAAAATACTAAAACTTGTTGAGTTTTATATTATAAATGTTTGATTTTTGATAGTTTTATAAATAAATAATGATTCCTACTATTTAAAAAATACCAATACGATTTACGTTATCAACCATTTTCTCCTAAATATATATATATATATATATGTATACACATATATTTAATGTACAAACTCGGGAGCCTCGTGCTTAACTTCATTAACTCTATTAACGATTTCACGTATTTAATACGTTTCAAACGAAACATAAAAATCCAAACAGATATACTAAACTGTTAGTAAATTACTATTACGTTGCCAATATTCATTTCGACTTAAAGAAAAGAGTTGATTAACCTGATTTGTCCTAGCAGCTATTAGTTGCAGTAGTCTTTATGAAGCCACAACATTACATCGACAGAGTACTATAGAGTATACACATCAATTAGTGATTGTTAAAATAATAACTTGGGAATTTAAGTTTGAAGCAAAACAATTTATTTAATTAGTGTTAAGACACGGGAACAGTTACTTATTATTTATGGTTTAAGTTTATTACACGCAGGGTAAAATACACAGTCAAATATTCTAACATAACCGGTAACTGTTTTGATTTAAAACGAGTTAGTATATAATATGATGCATGTACTCTTGTTTATAAGTTCTAAATCCAGCTACTATAAAACTGAAAAAGAAGTAACTCAGTACGTTTTTTAATAGTTAAATATTTTGGAAAGACTCACATTAAGCAATTATTTAAAAGCAAATACACAATATTAGAGTTTTTTATTGTATAGAAAAAATAATGTTTATTGATTTACCATAGGGTGCTGGAATTGTGGGATGACTAAACAACAACCCGTTAGAGTGTCACAAAAAGATATCCACAAGTATTATCAACTCTATTTTAGGCCTATTTTGTGGCTGTATATAAAATAAGGCAAACCAAAATCAAATATTAAGGTTTTCCACCGATATTCTTTCAAAAATAAACAACATTCATCTGGAAAATTATTAACGCCCTTCTTTTTTTGGTAGTTATAATTTAATAATTTATACATACACTTTTGTAAAAGGAGGTTATTCATACGGAAATAAGAACTCACAATTATCAATCATTCTTTAAATGGAATACATTTTGGTAATTTAACTTTTTTTAACTTTTATAGAATCGATGTAAACTTAAACACTTGACTAGAAAGAATAAAACGGATAACATTGGCGTGATCCGGCATTCAATTGTTTTAAGTAAAATATAAATTTGTCACATATAGATCCGTGAAGTGACATCAAACATCTGCAAGAGACTGAGTGCCGGCTTCAAATAAGTTTGATTAATATTAAAAAGATAAAACGCCTCAAGTGTCCAGTTTTACGACTTGGCAGTTTTTGTTCTGTTGGATCAAAGCCAGGTAATATCTTCCCCCATAAACTCTCAAGTGCATTGTTATTATTGATATGTTATCAAATTTTGCGGACTTTGCAGGTTTTATCCGGATTATCTTTTCATTCCACATCTCGTTTCTTTGACTTTTCTATATCAAACTGTAATTCGTACTATTCGCACTATTTATACTCTGGGTTTTAAAATCGTCCATTTGATTCTTATACTCCTTTGACGTAAATATACCCCAGCGTCCTTGAGACATCACGCCTGGGTCACCTACACGATTATCTACACCATTAAAACTAGTAGTTCTGTGAACAGTAGACCTCGCTCGTTGAAATAACAAATGTGGTTTTGAGCTTAGGTTAAACATAGTGTGCCAGTAAGGAAAAAAGCAGAAGGTTTAGCCAGTGAAACATTATTTTGCAATTCCCGCGATTCCGGGGTTTCTTGTTCTCGTTTTTTTTCTTTTCTTGAGCTTTAACTGCTAAAGATTTTCTTTTAGAGGGCATTGTGTTGTATGTAGGTCAATAATGCGTAAGGTAGCATTACAATTAATTGTAAGGTAGATATATCGCGTTATTGAGGGAAAACTTAGAATTAAATATTTAAATACTTAAATAACTAAAACTTAACAATGTATTTACAGTTCCATATCATATTCCAATATTAGAAATAATGAAAACAAACGATGTTAAAGCGTCGTGATCTCAACCCACGTACCAACACTTCCCACGCTGTCCAACGGTCATTTTTTGTATGTCCTTTATTGCCGCGAGGTTTCATTTGATTCAACTCATTTTGTAATTCAATTAAAGCTAAGTAAAGTACTTTTATAAAATAATAATTTACAAGTATACAGTTCAAATTCTTTGATTTATTCTCTACACTTTCTTATAATAATATGTCAATTTTGGGCAAAGGATATGTTCCTAAATTACTATTCAAAACAGGCCTTGTTTTGTTAGCAATCTTGTAGTAGGATCATAAAAACTGGTGTTTTCAAAATAAGAAATTTGAAATTTATAAATATTTGTATACAGTTCTATTTACAACTAAATTACGAAACTTTTTTACATTTATGAAAAAATAACAAAATCTGTTTACTAGTTTTTATGTAGGCCTAAAGTTGAACTTTTTCCTTTCGTTATTGAACATGCTTGTTTCTTGAGCTGATTTTACTTCAAACATTTTTTACTGTCATACATGAATTCTATTAACCTTTATCTACAAAAAAGTTATGGAACACTTTTGAATTGGTTCAGAATAAACGTATAAAAACATGGTTAAAATACAAAAACTTGGACGATTTTTAACAAATTTGTAGTTTACGGTCATTTTGAGAGCTTACCGTTAGAGATCAAGAAGACAATTTTGATGAAAATTTAATTTGTTACCCGCATAATCTTATTAGTTTTTAAATTTGACTTACGTTTAAGCCACAAACTGGATTTGGAAAAAAGCTTACCTTACACTGAGAGAAACGGTCCGGCCGCCATTTTTATTTTATTTAAGGGGTTAAAAATGAAAAATGGAAAACCCGTATATATTCATCGCTTGACCAAGGAATAAGGAACATTCGTGCAAAAAATCATCAAAATCGGTCAAGGCGTTTGGCCGAAATCGTGAGACAGACAGACAGACATACTGACGTACAGACACACGAACGGAATGCCTAACGGTGGAGTTAAAATGGAGACCTCGCTTCGCTCGATCAATTATAGTCAAAGGTTATTTTTATAACAGTGAAACGAATCCTCCAAATCTTTATGACTGACCATGTAAAACATGATTTGAACAATTTAATTTATAACTTATATTTAATTAGACAGTTAAACTTTAATTATATTTATAATACAATAAGAACCTCATAATAATTAATTAAATTATAAATGCTATGAACGGTATATGTGTTATTATAAACGTAAATTACTATTAATGGGTTCAGAACAAGTAAAAACATTTATGCATATTAATGTTTTTGCGTGTTGTGTAAATTTTTACAATTTTAACGAATAACAAAAAAATTAGAATTATCTAGCTTGAGATCTGCCATAGTTTAAAGATAAAACTTCCCTTAAGAAATCCACTTGTATTTGAATTGCTTTTTATGCTGCGAATTTGTGTTGTTATTTGTTTGCTCAAATAATTTTTTGAAATTTATGAAAACAATAATATCTCAATATATTGATACTCTGAACTTCTTTGAGTCTCAATGTCTTTGTTAAAGCTATCAACCTAACTACCTCTCACGATTAAAAAGCGATATTGATTCGACAACTAGAATTTGGTGGAATGCCCACTTTAAAAATAAAATAAACTATTGACACATCCTAGGCACCAAATATGTATTTTTAAATTCTCAATTCTGAGAGTTACCATTTCGGGCGTTTAATGGTTTCCTAAACGGGAAAGAGGTTTCATGGTTCAGAAGGTCTCGACAATATGCGCATTCAATAGGAATGAAGTGGTAGGAGTTAAGAAGGACAGTTCGTCCTGGAGACATCAGCAGGTAGACCACTCAGAAATAGGAAAGTTCATCATGAAAGGATCAGCCTTCAGGCAACAAACGAGGAAGCCCGTGCTGTCGGGATCAACTGCCACAAAAAGGAAGGAGGTAGGTAAATCAGCAATAAGTTTATATGAGATGGAAAGCTAGAGATAGAGAGAAAAAGAGAAGAACCTTTTGGTGACTCTGTAGATCAGTACAGAATGAAAACAATAAACCAAACTAGCAAATTAACAAGACCTTAGTCTAGGTGGAAAACAGTATCTGTTTAAGACAATGGCTGCTTATATGAAACTGAAAGTGACTTTATAGAAAATGATATTTACTTAATTTGGAATAAATTTTGTGTGGGAACGAGATGGTGAATCTATGTTATACACTTGGATTAATTACAGAAGGTGTATAGTGTTTAAGAATTGAGCTTGGGTTTTAAAGTGCTTATGGTGGCTCATAAACCAGACATAAGGGACGTTTTCTTTTGTCCTGCAGAGGTGCAGAATCAGTGATGATTTGTTGAATGTGTGTGTAGTGTGAGAGCCTTAGGCTCTGTGCCTGAGTCTGTTTGAAAGCTTAAGTATGAAGTCCTCGAGTGTGGGGATTTTGTGTAATTCAGAGATGGTTGCGTTCGATACGTACCATGGGAGATTCAACGGAGAGTTTTGTTCTGGAAGGAGTCCAACCTTTTCTTCCAAAACAGATTGTAGTTGAAGGAAGCCAATATTTATAGGACAACTAGTGTGGCACAGTGTGCTCATGCCCCTCAACTTTGCCAGGTCTTGAACCCTCCAAGTTCCCATTCTCTCGCTGTGCGTAATTTATGTGCAAATGTTACAAAATGTTTAAAACAATGAGCAATACTGTATATACAATTTAAATTAGTATCGATGAAGACTTTAGGGGTAGCGTTCGCTATAAATTATTGTATATAACAAATTTTAAAATACCCACGGCTAAAAATATTTTCTTGAATTATAGCTAAGAAAACTATCGATCAAGCCTCACTAAAAAAAAAATCAAAATCGTTGGTTAGCTAAGATGCCACAAACAGATACACAGATACACACGTTAAACTTATAACATCCTTCTGTTTGAGTTGGGGGTTAAACGAAACAAATTTACACAAAAACTATAAATAAACTTATCTCAAATGTAAGAAGTTTTAACTGTTTCCATTAAAGTAAATGTTAATTGTTCATATGTTTTTTAATTTCACAGGTTCTCTTAGCTCACACACAAACTGTTGAAAATTTTTGGGGAGGACTTTAAAACTAACAACATGCAAATTTTGCATTGAAAAGTTTCTATAGATGGCTATTTGCGAGAAGGCAAAAGTAAAACAAAATCTTGTCAAGCAATTAATGTAAGATTTGTTTCAGTTTAACTACTTCAGTGTAAATAATCAACTATTTTCTTATTAGTTTCTCTCCTTGCTAGTTTACCTTATTTTACTACTACATTATGAAATGGAGTTAAAATTCAATCTAAATTCATTAACCTAACATATATTACATTTTGTGAGAAGGTACGGAAAATAACCAACTAAATTAAACATGTTAGTAATCGTTTTTGGTAATATCTGTTCACTAAAATTCACAACTTATTGAAATATGCTGCTTTAATTTTTTTGTTTTATTTCCATCAAATTCATAACTTGTGTATTAGTTTGCAGAATGTTGGCTGTTTATTAGTATTATCTTTATTTGTAAATACAGAAGGAAAATACTCATCACTAATGGATAAGTCAAAATAATTGCATATTCTAAACCGTATCTTACATCCAATTCCATTATTTGTAAACGTTTTTTAACACGATAGATTGTGTTTCACAGTTAAAATAAAAAATTTAACCAAGTAACCAAATGTAAAATTATTTTCAGTGCAGTTTAGAAAAGTTGATACAACCTAAAGAAGATGCGTTAAATTTAATAATAATTGTATATTCTATTCCGGAAAATGTTTTAAATTTTACTTTAAAGACAATTAATGTTCTCATTGTTACTTTTACATAAAATATGAAAACACCTTCCAACTTTTGTATAATTTTGAAATTTTGTTATTCAAACTACTATTAAAAAGAGCAAAGACTATTTTATTTAAATGTGTTTTAAAGAGTATAACTACCACATCGTCGTAAGAAAATATAGAAGTCATAACATTTTTAAATAAATGTTTGGTAAAGTCTAAGGCAAAGATGTGTAACAAGATCTTATTCAGTTTAATAAATTATTAAAATATGTTCATATTAAATGTTTGTATTGATGCGTTGTAAAATAAACATTTCTTCGGAAACATTTTACGTATCCTTTTCCTTTACGATTGTTTATTTGTTCCATAAAATAATGCTATGCACCGTCGATTTACGTTTATCACCTGAAAAAGTAGTTCTATAGCAGTCTTTAGGACGCCAAAAGCAAATCATGAATAAATTATTATTTCATTGCTGGTTCTGCAAACAAAAGTTGGGGTCGATAAAACACCAAAAGCGAGGGAAAGTTAGACACCGAGCCAATAAACTGGTTGTATAAACATGCTGGACAGTCAGACTGTTTTGATTTTATGTTTTAAAATGAATAAATTACTAAATTTGTGATTAATAACCTACAATGACGTGCATAAGTTTGATATCGAGTAACTTCTTCTACTTTAAAACTGTTTGCAAACTATGTATTTATACAAAAACCCACCGGTAAAGATGAATAACGCTCCACGGTTATGTTATAATTTCTAAAGGTATAACTGTGGGACTAGATTTAGATGTACTGTAATAAAGAGTGTGTATGCTGTACTTGATCTATAGTTAAACATGTAACATTCAATAACCAACACATAACAACAGATAGACGAATGTAAAAACTATTCGATCGATGTTGGTGCAAACAAATTTGCACCAAACACGTCAATTAAGCCTTTATAGATGCACGAAAAAAGGTTTTGAAAAACTACCAAAACACCCCCCCCCCCCTTATGGCCAAAAAACCCCCAAAAATCAGTTATTATTATTAGCTAAACGAGAATTTTTAGAAAGATGCTGTTTTTTTTAATATGGTAGGGTACATTAAAGGCTACAAATAAGCCACATTTTATCAAAATCGTTAAAGCCGTTTTTTTATAAAAAATTTATAACTGATTTTTTGCGGGTTTTTTTTGCCAAAAAGAGGGCTGTTTTTCAAATTTTTTCAAAACCGTTTTTCGTGCATCTATACAGGCCTACTTGAAATCGCTGGTGCAAATTTGTTTGAAATCGATAGAATAGTTTTCGCTCTAGCTTTGTATACATACAGACATACAGACATACAGACATACAGACATACATACATACATACATACATACATACATAGAGACATACATACAGACATACATACAGACATATATACAGACATACATACAGACATACAGACAGACATTTGTACAAACCACTTTTTTGGACTCAGGGGGTCCCAAAACGGTTATTTCTACAAAAATCTCAACATCGATTTTTTTGCGATCACTATACTTTCTCTATACTATAGTATAGTGAGAAAGTCAAACTATAAAATACTTGCATCATACTGTAATTCAATTTAGAATAATAGCAGCTTGTTTTTGAATTTGCGTAGCTTTTCTTTACGCTTCTGGCCAGTTGTGAAACAAACAACCCACAAGGGTACACATTAAAATTCGACACATAATTGCACTGTGTAGCAAAAATAAAAGTATAATAGTATTATGGATTTTTTATGTATTAAGTATATTTTTTCCGAAACAAGTGTTGCGGATGTAAAAATTTGCAGGGAACTTCAAAATTGGTTTTTGGCAATGTTGAAACAAATACAAGCCTCCTAAATTTTATAAATCATAGAAATAATTCTGTTCAGGTTAGTTTAGAATGTATAAATGATGTTTTAAAGAAAGGAATACAATGTAGAGTTTAAACAGAGCATCGGCTGAGGAATAAATGTGTTTTGATTACGGAAGCTAAAAAACCTAGACTAGAAACAAGAGAGTCCGTTGTGATTTGGCAAAGTTTATTTTGTATGGATGAATGCCAGAATCTTTCGCCGCAAAACTGTAAACATGGGAATGTAACAAAACAATGTGCAGACATGTTTAACCTTGGAACGGAATTGGTTTGGAAATGAATCGACAAAGTAACTTGTGGAAAGTTTAAATGGAAACACATCAATTTCCAAAGACTTTCCGTTCAATATTTATAAAGCAAAACATATAAATAAATAAATGAAACACGTGGGTTTTGCATTTACGCTCTGGTTATTAGCGAATTTCCATAGGAAAAATGAGCTCTTGCAGTGACCCTTATGGTAAGACCTAGATTGGGAGTAGCAAATGACCACCGGTCATGGTCCCAAGAACACGTTTTGGGGTGTGATTAAAAATCACATATATATATATATATATATATATATAAAGCTACGCGGTGGATTTTACCTTGTTAGCATCTTCTCATCCAAGGCCAACGGACGAGTTTTGACGCTGCGAGCGAAGCGAACCCGAGGCCACAAGATCGAGGTGCAAAGTTTTTCCACTGCGAGTGTAGGTTGGAGCGCGCGAGTCGAAGCTGGAGGCTTAGGCGCAAACAAATTTTACTAATATATTTCGTACACACATGCAATAGTTGAATACAGCACCGTAGTGAGTAGAGCTATTTCCCAAATTGTTGGTTGAAACCTTAAAACTAGGCCTTAAAATTTATTTTGGAAATTTGATCAACTCACATCAGCGGTTCAGCTACGTGGTCGAATTATTTTAACATAATTAAAGCACCACACTTTTAAAATAAAAACCCATATTTAGAAATTAAATTAGATAGACTTTATACAATTTTCAATTCTTGATATTCAGTCTAAATATTAAATTGAAAATTTCACTTTTAGCGTTTATCGACAACAGACAATGGAATGTCTAAAAATAAATATGATGGTATTATAAACGATTTAAGTATAAATATTCTAAACAGATTAACAAAATTATGCTTAAGATATGTTAAGAAACAGGATTTTGGGGGACGATGAAACTCCCCCGATATTTTAGCTACGTTTGAAATGATGAAACTGCCCCGCTCATTAAAGAGGATCAAGGAGGGTTGCTTCGCCAGACCAGAAATGCTGAAATTGCCCCGAGCGCCTGTCCCTGTAGTCTTCTAATAACTGCCGCCAATATCAGGAATTAGTAGCTGATAAACTTTAGTGTAATACAATCGGTTTGCATTATTAGGGGTTATATTAGGGGTCGTTATTAGGGGTCGTTTGGTTGTCGACGACAGGAAAAGCAGTCGACGGCAGTTTTAGAAGACTCCAGTCACTGACAGGATGCAGGGACAAAAATAATTCCTTTTTTCCAAAGTCCCGTAGCGACTACCTGGCCACGCGCTCGGGGCAATTTCAGCATTTCTGGTCTGGCGCGACGACCCTTCCTAATCCTCTTTAATGAGCGGGGCAGTTTCATCGTTTCAAAAGTACCCAAAATGTCGGGACAGTTTCATTACGCCCGTATTTTGCCAAAGATATGTTTGTCTTGTTTTCACTGACAAGTCAAATGTATAAAATCGACCTTGCGTAAAGTTAACTTTGGCATGATTGATCATTGGTGGTCAATCACACCAATGATTGACCACACTTAACGGTCAACAATGGTGTGCCTGGTTTGTGTACTTGCGACGAAATTCATCAAGGACTAAATATTGTTTGATTTAAGGTGTCTATAGTTTGTGTGTTGGTTAAACAACAATCTTTAACGGATTGAATATAGAATGGAGCTAAATAAATGAAACAATGCTCAGGACAAGGCTATCCAAAAAGCTAATTTTTAAAGTATTTTGTATTATTACAACAAGGGGAGGTCAAAAGCGTACATTTTTCACGAAAGATTAATGGACAATATTTCTGAAAATGAAAGTTACATGATCGTTTGCAAGCCAAACCGTGTTCGTATCTATACCTATTTTGTTTAAAATTGTACATTTAGGTCCACGGTGGCGATTTTAAAGGGGATTCATTCCTTACTATGTCAGAGTATGTCAAAACAAACTTGACATAATCACTCCCAGGAGGTGCTAAGGCGTTGTCTGAAATATGTACTTTCTGCAAATTTATGATCAACTTACAAACAAAATAAAAAATATATAAAAAATTTACAAAATGTATCACCAATTTTGAATTCTACTTTGTAAGAATTGTTGATATGAAAAGTTTGTTATGTAGTGTATGTTTAGAGTGTAGCCTCGCAATATTATATTTTGGTTACTTAATCGTAAATAATTATTGTATTGGCTTGTTTTTTTTTTTTTATAACTTAACCTTATTAATTTGTTTAGTTTAGCACTAATAGTGTTAAAGTATAAAAAGCTATTTAAGCGAATTTTTAATATTTTATAAATGGTGTTTTGTTTTGATATTAGCCAATTTAACTGATAAGAAAGTAGAATTTTTGGATTGTTCTAAATTATAATTGAAAAATATTTTAAATGTAGCCTATATTATGCCTATGGACAAACAAATGAAATTTTCGTCAACGAAAAACTAAATGAAGTAATTGTTAATTTTCAAGATTGTCCAAGGGCAAGCCTTAGTCAAGTGAACGTATTATATTCTTGTTCAAATATTGTTTGAGATTCAGATAGTTTTAAATAATTATTGTTGTAAAAGGACAGAATTGCTTCGGTAAAGGAAATGGTTCTAGTTGACTAGATATGACTAGAACCTGGTCATTCGTTTGGGATGTATTCATATATTGTATTTCAAAGCAGAAACACATATTGATCTCAAATAAGTTGTAATCTGTATACAAATATGTTTTCATGAGGCTATTTTATATAGTGCTATAAATCATGGTTTAGATAAAATAGCTCAGGTATTATTTTAATCCTACAAAATTAAAATCAAAATCTAATTTTTTAGCTACAGCTTTTGTGAGAGGAATTTTATTACATATCTGATGTCTGCCAAGTTATCAACCAAGTGAGTTGAATAATAGTTCTAAAATGCGTATCCAACCCTTTCGTATGGATACAAATAAATTAGTAAATAAAATTAAAAATATAAATACAAAGGGCTTCAACTAAGCTTAAAAACAAAGCTGCATTTTTAGATTCCAAATTACAAAGTCAAATGAAACTTTAACGAAATATAAGTGTAACATTTACAGTTCGGATGGGATCATTTCTGGCATCCATCCAAACAAATCCTTTCAAATTACAACGGTAACCTTGTTTTTCCTTACGGATGAAGACCTATTTTTTCTGTTATGAATTCATATCATTGCTCTTGCTCTGCGACGTTAAATTATTCAGGGATTCACAGTTCAGCACGTCTAATAATGTTATTGTTTGGTTAACATGTTTTCTTAAGAGTCGAAGGTTTATTAAATTTATTGTGCAATAAAAGTGCAACGATAATTTTGCTATGCTTCGCCTTATTTTATAAAAGTTTAAAGAATGTACCCACTTTTTATATTATATGTCCTCTCACAGAACCTGAAAGAAAAATTCTATAGGAGACTTCGAGACGTCAAAAGCGTCTCATGAATAAATTATTATGTCATTGCTAGTTAAGTAAACAAAAGTTTGGGTCGATTAAAAGGGAAAGAGATGTTGGGAACCTAGCCAATAAACTCCTCTGGTCACTTATTTTTTTTTGTATCCAAGCTTTTATGATTAATAAATTAAATATTATTTACTTTACTGGTTCTGCTAAGTGTTCAGGCAATAAGTTAAGTGTCATAACCAATGGGACAAGACTACGAATTGCCTACATTTTGTATTCTATTAAATATAATTTCCCCATTTACTACAATTATATGTGTAAATTATGTGTATGTTCATTAAAGTTATGTGATTTAAATTGATTTATGTTAAAGAAATAGCCCACAGTTGAATAATAACCTCATCGATTAATGTAAATTTTTCGTAGACAAAAAATACTTTATTTTAGTAGAGCTATTGGGTTATTTATTTAAACTCATAAATATCGATTAGTTTTTTTATAGCTAAATATTTTTAATTTTTACTATTCATATCTATTAAACGGTAGTCGGTTGTAAATTTTACTAGTTTCTGGAAAATAAGTATTATATAGTAGGTCTATTTATTAAAATCCCTAAATAAATTTGTTTATCATAGTGCCTAAACTATTTATCATAATTCCTAAACTATTTATCATAATTATTAAACTATTTATCATAATGCACAAACTAACTATCACAAAATCAAAACTATTTTATCGTAATACATAAACCATTTTAAATCAAAACAATATACATTTACATATAACAAAATACCATTTTTATGATATCAGCCATTATATTTTCTACCTCAAAAAACCCTAAACACAGTCAAACGTTTCTGCAAGGCTACAACAAATTATAAGCCATTTTGGATTTATTTTATTTGTTAATTGATTTGTTTTACCTCTAAGAAGTACATGCACATGCATTGGGATATAATCGTATTGCATCACCTAGCCTGGAACAACCAATACAATTGGACAGGGTTGAACCGTGTAGCTACGTTATTTCTCAATTGAATTAATTTAACTTTCTAGATAAATTTAAAACTTTTTAAATTGTTACATTGTGTTTTACTATCTAATTAAAATATTTGTAATCGTGATTTGATTTAGCAGCTCTTCAGATACAATAGTATTGTAGAAGCCGTGATAAACAAATAGATTTACAGCAATGTAAAGAGTTATACAAAAATATAATTTTGTATTTTTAGGTGACTATTCAAGTTTTAGGAAACCTGATAAATCTGGTGATATTTTGTAGTTATAAGTTATAAAAAATCAACTTATTTTAACTCGGAACGATCCACGGCTATTCATACTTAATTATGATTTTAATGTATTACAAGTAATGTAAAAAGCACGTTACACTATTCTAAACATATAATATTATTTAACTGTTAAGATGTATAACTATAGTCACTGTATACATCATACGCTCAGATTAATATCTAAGAATACCAGACCATAATAACAATAAAACACTAGCTAGAGAATGGCAAACAGTAAACGTAAATCTTATGAACTTGATTTTGTAGGTCTACTTTATACCTATAAACCCAGAAAAGGATTACAACTTCTACAAATTTTAATTTTGAGTAAAATAGTATTCAAAAAATTATTATTTGTATTTTTGAGGTGATAATTATATGTTGAACAAACCTTATACATATGTTTACAGACAAGGTCATCAGTTCAGAAATGAAAACACATAAAATTTTTCTTTCGTAATACTTTTGGTCCCACAACCGCACACGTTTTCTTTTATTAACATTTAATCAAATAATGACAGTGATTATAAGCCTAGAGCTTGGAAAAATGTTAGAAACGTATTCGTTGGGAGTAATTAAAGTAAAGTACATACAATAAGACCAAGAACATATTTGAATAACATAGAAATGTGTTTCATACTGAAGTTTTCGTAATATACGAGTATTTCAAACTCATTTAATACCCAGCTTTACTCATTACGGCCAGTTTAAGAAACTGAATGGTATAACTCTAGAAAGGCCCATTCTATAATATCACAATAATGCACATTATAAAAGATGATTAGTTAAAAACATTCAACATTAATCTTAGTCTCGCTTAAACTTTAAGGTTATAAATAAATTATAACGTCGGTTAAAACGATTGCTTAAAATCATTGAACTAGACCAAATAGTTTTATAATATTTACTATTCCAAACTCTCCATAAATCTTCTCTAATAATTCTATATAATATATCACTAATCACATAAAATCCCTATTATGTAAAACTATTATAAAAAAATACATAGCGTAATAAACCAATTAAACAAGGCTGCCATAGGCTACTAAACAAAACCTTCATAACTATGAAATTATAAATGTAATCCACACTGATTAAATTAAATCCCCGTAACAAAAACAATAACTGAACTTCTTTATGGAAAGTTACGTTTGTTGATCTACCCCAATGTACATAGTCATAATCCTTAAATAGCTGTATTTGATGCATATTTATGTTACTTTGTTTTGCATTTTAACGAACACCAAAATTGCAATTGAAATATCTAGAGCGCGACCTGTCAGCAGAGTTTAAAGATAAATCACTTGACTTGATAGCTCCGCCTATATTTGCATTTCACTTTAAGTTTAGAATATAGTATTTGTTATGACTCAGTCAGTCAGAACATTGAGAAAAGAAAGCAATTTACCCTAAATATGAAAAGTAAATTTAACGATACTATAACAACATTGGATCAGATTTCTATAAAGTTAACGTCACCTATTGAAAATTTCTCATTTAAACATTGATTTTTTAATTTTTTAAAATTTTCCCACAACCAAATTACGATGACTGTTACGTTATCATAACTCATTGAATCATAAATAGTCCAATCAAATTAAGGATTCTTCTGGAAAAAAATGGAAAGAGCTCTGAATCGAGCTGAAAATGATTTTAACCAGCTCAGGACCAACCCCTCAACAATTCCTACAGTCGATTAGGGATGAGCGATAGTAAGGGTTGAAATGGCAGGGGTGAAAAGGGGTAACTTTTTTAATCGACCCCCAAAAAAATATTTCTTAGTGCCAAACTGTAGAATATTAAAAAATAAGAAACTTTCAAATTTAAATTTTTTTGACATAACCTCAAAATCTGGAGATAAATGGATATACATTTTTTACGAAATTATTTTTTTTCTCGGTCAAAAATACTTCAATTTAAAAACTTTTTGGAGAAAGTGTGTCTTTCAATGACACAAATAAGTTACATTTTTTTCGTAAAAAAAAATTATTTAGATTTTGCAATTTTCAAGTTTTTTGAAAAATATGAGGTCAAATTCAAAAAAATCGGTGAAGCAGGGTTTTTATTGTAAAAAGTTGATTTTGGACTCATTCTCTTCGTCGTTTTATCAACTTTATGGAAAAAAATTGAACATATTTTTTTCGAATTTTAAAATATCAAAAATAGAAAAAACTAAATTCTTAGATTTTGAAAAAACTTAAAATTTCGTATACAGTGTCCAATTATATTTTATCGATAAATAATATGTTATAAGTTTTTCATAATATTGATATTATTGACAAAATAGTAGAGTCAGAATTATTTTTTGGCTTTTTCAACAATAATCACAATTTTATTTAAAAAATTCAATACGGCCAAAGTTTTAGAAATTCAGAGGAGAAAATTCCCCAAAAGTAACCCTTAATAGTAACTTAATATTACAAATAATAACACTTACCATCAATTCATTCATAAAAAAGTTCAGATGATTTAGAAATAGAGGTACTCATAGAAAATTCATGTAAAAGAAAATCAAGTATGCTCTATTTTACAGTATTTTACACTTTATCGTATATTGATCGCATTTTAGAGGTATATATAATATTCTATATTTAGAAATAATATACATAAGGTCTAATTATTAGTCGATAGTCTAGGTCTTTTCGATAATGAACTGCAAAACTCCCTGTTAGAATTTTCAGAATCATCGATTTCATTCTCTCTTGCAGATTCATCGACCTCGTTGATAATATTTTCTTCTTTTTCAAAAGTAATTTCCTGTTAACATTTCTTCTGTCTCATCGACTTCTTCTTTTTCATAATTACTACACACTTCTGTTTCAGAACAATTCAAACATAAATTGGTGCATGGTATTCCATGCTTTCGGCAACTGCAAGATATTGCTTTGCAGCCAGTTACACATCGACAACTTATCTTCTTCAATAATTCGTCTGGAATAAGATTCGCTGTGGTATATTTCAGCACTAATCCATGAGCCGTTGTCTTCCACCCCCATTTCAATGGATCCATATCATTTCCGAGCCATTTTTGAACTTGTAAATATACTCTATAAAAGAATGTTGTTCGGCAGCCTGTTCTGTAGGTGGTAAACTAAGTAACTAACCCTTTGTCGCCTGTCGGTACTTTTAAGTACCACCCAATTTAACTGCCTTTATAAAAGGTAACAGTGGCTTTATCTACAAGTTGAGCCATGAAGGTACTTTAGAGTACCATTGAAGGTCTGTAAAACATCAGGTCTACACCTAGTTTCAACAAATGCCACCAGAAAGCAGGACTTGCTTGGCTAGTGCTTGCTTTCAATTGACAATTTATATGGTGTAATTTCCCCAATTTTTTGAAACATGTTCTAGTCTTTGATTTGTCAGTATTTTGTATTAAAAGTTTAGCATATTGCTTTAAATTAATTACTTAACTTAATAAGAACTGATCTAAGATGCCGAGTTCGAATCTAGGCTAGGGAGACCAGATATCTAATCATATCTGTGGTTTGAGGGTAGGAGGGCATAAGTAAAGCAAACGGTGGTTGGCTCGCTTCCAAGCTGACGGGATATGACTAGATATCTGGTCTCCGG